>NDGN011296954.1:4799-23183 GCA_002564285.1 Tympanoctomys barrerae
GTTCCCAGTCTGCACCCTCTCGGGGCTGCCTGCCCAGCCCTGGCTGCCTGAAGACCAAGCCGTTCACTATGCCATGTGTCCTAGCGGGGGGCCCAGAAGTCCACTGAGGGGTTCTAGAGGGGATTTACTATAAACTTGAGGGTAACGCCAGGGAGAAGGGCCTTGTGTCAAATAGGAATTGCTGAGCTCGTCACAAAAATTCAACCGTTTCTTCATTTTTGAGCTGCGGGGGTGTCTGAGCACATCCCAGGCACAAGCTGAAGTTTGTGTGTTGTCCTGTGGAATTACGATTTATTTGGGACATGCCTCTCCCCCGTAGGCTCCCAGAGCCTCGCCTCCGCCTCCTCTCCTGTACAGACGACTCTGCTCAAGCCTCCTCCATAGATTCACTTTCCTCATGAACACCACGGTTGCTGTTCCTCCTCTCTTTCCTGAACGAGACTGAACAATTTATGGACATCAGAAGGCTGATTGCCCGCCGCACCCAATCACATTGCCTCTTGCCGCTCTTTTCCATGTACAGACTGAACCCATTGCCTTCTCTCTGGGCTACATCCCCCGACGTGTTTTATTTAATTTTATATTTTGATATAGAGTCTTTCTAAGTGCCTAAGTTGCCCTTCAGGAAGGTCTGGAGCTTGTGACCCTTTTGCTTTACCTCCTACAGAGAGCTGGGATTACAGGCCGGAGTTACCACGCCCAGCTTGCTACTGAGGCTTTCTCCTGTCTCAGCCCCCCAAGTCCAAACCTTGTTGTACATGTGTCAAGCTGTCCCAAGGATTAGGAATAGGAATCGCAGCACTCTGGTGCTGTGCTTAGGAGCAGTCTTTTAAAACAGGGTGTGCAGCTAAAGCATGTAATTTTTCAGTGCTTGAACAGTAACCTTGGTGTTGAACATTAGCATTTAGCTGTTTACATGTTTGGCTGTGTTTTTATGTTGATTTTTGCAATCCTTGTGATACTGTGTCACTGCCTGACACACGAGAAGCCACAGGAAGAGAAGGGCCCTCAATTCACCTCGAAGCTGCCTGCACATCAGCCATGTCCCAGGCACTGTCCCAGATGCTGGGGTAGAAGGACAACTTTGCCGAGAAGAGTGTGGCGCAGAGAGGAGAAGGAAACAAAATTGCACTCAGTGAGGGGCTTGGGCTCATCCCTACAGGGGTGGCCATGATCTACACAGTGTGATTGAAATATATCACGAGTGGTGAAGGTTTTAGAAATTTATTGCAGTAAGAGGCAGGTTGCCACTAATCCCCCTCAAAATATTCGCCCTCACTTCAAACACACTTACTTCATTGTGCTCGTCACTGTGATTTAAAAAAAAAAAAGTATAGTGAACAGTTAATGTTTAATTGTCTGACCAATCTGGCATACCTATATCTGGTAATCTGAAAGACTATTTTGAATATAGCAATATATAATATCACAACCATTGTTAATTTCCTATCATCTTGTTTTGAAATTCTGTATCGATTTTATTTTTTGTTTTGTTTTTTGTCTTTTTTTTCTCTTTAAGATAAGATAAGATAAGATAAAATAAATACAGGGAAAGCTGCTACTTGTGCACATCCAGCAGGAAGGCGGATTGTGAACACGCTAGGTTTCGTCCTCTGACCCACTGTATTTGCAGGATATGAATGTCGTGTGGTATGAACAAGCCTTCTGGCTCTTCCTGAAAATCTAAATGATCATTACAGGGAAACGTTTTACGTGGACTCAGGATATCACAGTGGCCAAAACAGCATGTTGAAAGGCAGAGAGGACTTCTGGAACTGCTTCAGAAAGTGGCACATGTGGGGGTCAGTGACATAGCTCAGCGGTCTACAGTGCTTGCTTAGGCAAGCTTAGGAAAGCCTAGCGACCATGGTCCAATCCCTAGCACCGCACGCCCCCAGGGTGGGCTGAGCTGGCCACAAAAAAAAAAAAGAAAAAAGAAAAAGAAAAGGTGGCAAGCACAGCTGCACCCAGGTTTTTAAATCGAGGGAGAGGGCTTTTTGGAGGACCAGCGGCCGTGTGCCTTTCACTGTAACAACTATTTCATTGGAACATTCTCTGTATTTCCGACCTCTTCCTGCTTCCTCACACAAGCAGGGACTCTGCTTCTGGTGATGTCTGCGGGCAGCTGAGGTCTGTGGAAAAAGCAGCAGGTCAACTGTGAATGGAGGCACTCTGCGGAAACAGTTTATGCACTTCAAGTCCCAAGCAGGGCACACGCCTGACACCTGCAAAGAGGCCTGAGAATTGGGGTGGGAAACCGAGGTGTGCTTACCTAGAGATAATTTTAGTATGCCAGGGGTCGTGGGTAGGTGTATATACTAGGTAAATTTTTCAAATTATTGAAAAAGTAACAGTGGAGGAGAACATACAGGTGAGACGAGTCCAGTCTGGAGCCAGAAGGATGTCCACGAAGGCCGAGGAAGGTCAAGGAGTACAAGACCGAAGGCCAAGGAGGGACACAGAAGCCCAGGACAGCACGGCGGGTGAGCGGGAGGGACTCCTCAGAGCTGGAAGCCAGCCGGAGCGCCGCTTGGTCCTGGGCGAGTGGGAGGCGTTTCCTCAACACGCTGGGCTGCAGGCAGCATGCCTTTTGCATATAAAAAAGCATCATACGGAAGAGCACAGGGTTTATTGATATTGATCTGTTCCCTTCCTTTCCTATCTGAACAATTTGGGCTATCACCCGTGACCAAATAACAAGACACTTAATGTATAAAGTGACACAAATTCATGACATCGCCACCTAACACAGACCAGTGAAGCTAATCGTCTTGCAAGCTCCAGCATCCTCAGAATTTATGGATGTTCCAAACGGCATTGTGATGACGAGTTGTATCACTGTAAGGAGAACCTCCAGAGCCTAAACTATGATTTTTTTTAATATGGTTTAGCATGAAAAACAAACCTCTGTTAGTTAACTGCAAATACTGAAAGATGATCTGAGAATATGTTTGTTGAAATGCATCAGTAACTAGTAGAGTATGGGGGACACAGAGAGGTTTTGAAGTCAGGTCAAGATTCAGTTCTAAGTCAACCATTAATGTCTTTCCTACCTGTTTGAACAGAGGCAAATTATTTCTGTGCCTAAATCCCATTTACTCTTCCTTAAAATGTATTCAGATTGCTTTGTTGCTGACATGGATGATATGTGAAGCTTAAATTTTCACAGTTTTCATTTCTCTCTCTGCATGGAAGACTGTGACCAGACCCTACTTTTCCTCCCCTTCCTCTGATACTCAAAAAACCAGACTCCACATGGGTCTCAGCCGGGCCTGGGTCTGCCAGCTCTGCCTCTCTTGCTTGGGTTTGGCCGTATATAGATCGGGCACAGGCAAGGGAGCCAAGAGGCAGGTACAACTCGAAGTCATCAGTGTGGCTGTGCTTACCCTGAATTCTGTTTCTTCCCCTGCCAGCCGGAGGATAGTGTGGGGCCACTGACCTCTCAGGCATCACCACACATGGGCTGGAGGTGCAGGAGGCTGGGTGAGACCAGCACTGTCACAAAGATTCCTAGCATGCAGAGTTGCAGCTGGGTTTGTGCACAGTCAGCGACACAGGAAGGCCAGTGTGCTCGAGGCTGCGCGGCCCATCCACCTGGGGGCCATTTCAGGAAATATGCAAATGCCTGCTATTGTAGTTGCTAATCATGAAGTTGCTTTACCTACTGGATGATTCTCATTTTGATTCTCAATTTAATTCTGGGTTCCCCAAGTCACATTGGCTCTGCATTTTATGCAACACCGACCTTTCCTGTTTCTTTTTTCCTCACAGCTAATTTGCTCAGTCCTGGGAGAGCTTCTGAAGGAAGAAAAGTCATAGAAAGAAGTTCTTTGGTAGAAAAAAAATGTGCCTTGATGGCAACAGCCACAGAGTGACGTTCTCAAATCTCTCTCCCCATCTTCAGTCAAGATGAAAGAAACCTTTTTTCTTAGTGTGCAGAAGGAAGAAGCGAGTGTAGCAGCCACAAGAAGAGAATCCTAGTACATCCCCAACACAGGGCCTGGCTCTCTCGGAGGTCTCGGGTAGGAACCAGGATGCTGAGGATGGGATGCACACAAACGGCACGGCCACAGGAAGGTTCCTGGAGTCCAGAACACGGCACAGGCAGTGCGATGAACTGTTGAAGCAAGGATGCCTCAGGCAACGGTGCTGTCCGAGATGCCAGTGTGGCACGGTTGCCCCATTGTACCCCCACTGTGCTGGTGCCTGCTGAGATCCAGGAGCACATATTGCACAGTCTTGGCTCTTTTTCTCTTATTGCTGAGACAGAATACCTGATACCCAGAATTAAGGAAGAAAAGGTTGGTTCAGCTCACAGTTAGTGAAGGTTTCAGTCCATACTCAGCTGGCTTCAAGGCAGAGTGGCGCATGGTGGAGGGCAGCAGTTCGTAGCTGCAGAAAACAGCAAAAGCAGCAAGAGCAAATGAGAGCAGCAGCAGGAGCCAGCCTCTCTCCCCTCCTTGCACTGGGCGCAGGCTGCCTGCTCTAAGGTGGGGGCAGCATGCACACCCATGATCCCAGCACTGGACCACGGATCAATTACAAGCTCTAGAAGCCACCCCATGATGCATGAGGCTTTTGGGGGCACCTCTAGACACAAACCACAACACTAATGGTGCAAAAGGAGAGTATAGCAGTTTAATTTTCCACCAGTTCAGCAGCACAAGGGCACTAGTGATATTAATCAGGGTAAGTTACAGAAAATGGAGTGATTCTTTTTTCCCACTTAAGTGTTTAGGCCAAGATTTTGGTACTCTATGTCATAATAAAGTAAATTAATGCAAGCATTAGAGCACAGCACATGGTTCATTCACCTGGATCCTTCTACTGTCCTTTTTCTTTGTGCTAGACTGCCCAGGACCGAGATGCACAATCTCAGTGCCTCCAGCCGACACCAGGAGTTCAGCTCAGTGAATGGCAGCAAAACAGACATCTCGTTTTCCATACAGCTGTAAGGACTCAGGGAAAAAAACCAAGCTGGCCTTGGAGCGAGGAAGGAAACTTCAAAACCACTAAGACATTGAAGCAGAAGCGAAACTAGAGGGGCGTGAGGCGAGAGTTCACTCCTGACCTGAATATGCCCTTTTCAGAGACAGAGGACAGGCTGCCAGGAAGTACTGAAGACTGGCCTCACGGGAAGGCGCAGCAGGAAGAATGATGGAGAACATCCCTGGAAAGCGAGCTGCGCAGAGCGGCCCAGGTGGCCTGCCCCCCACCCCCCAGCCTCGCCCTGGGTCACTCCCTACTGTGGAGGTTTACTTTAAAGACAACTGTGGTCGGCAAGGTGAGCTGGTGGGGGACAGCTGCAAAGACACAGGGAGAGCGTTCAGTGCTGAGAGGACCCTGAGGTGCTGGAGGAGGGAAAGCTGGAATCCTCTGGGGGGAGGGGAGGCAGGCGCGACCCTTCAACCCTCCGAGTACTGCTCAGACGAGTGGTGCGTGCTCATGAGCAACACTTGAGTTCAAGATTTCTCAGGCCCCGGCCTGTGATGACTGGGACCCCACCCCAGCACAGGTCCATGTACCAGGCGGACAGCAGGCTCCAGGGAGCCCCTTCACATCTGCACTGGAAAAAGTGTTCGGCCCAGACCAGATTATGCTGGAGGCAAACTGAAGGAAGTACCTTTGGGCGTGAAATGTTCATTCGTGTGGTGGGGAGACAGACACAAGGCCGCAGAGCACTGCTTCAGGCCTGAGACAGACTGGATGCAGCTCCTTGGAGCCCTGCTGTAACAGCAGCTCTCATGCAATGCTGAGGAGAGCGGGGACAGACAGGCAAGCGTGGAGCTGCTCTGCTCAGCTCGGGCCGTGCCCTTTGCTTCCCCCTGTGTCTGCTTAGTTCCGCATTAGGGTTTTTTTTCTCTCCAGGTGCCCTGATTTGCTGTGTCACCCTGGGCTGTAGTTGGGAACACACTGCACTCCACGATCAGGCAACCCAGGTCTGGTGGCGACACAAGCCAAGAGGGGCTGGAATAAGACAAGGTTTGGAGTTTGAAATATGGTCCAGCGAACACACCTCTGAACAATGTAATGCCAAACGGCCAGCGCTGGCTTGCATGGAGCCAACTCCATATGAAAAATCACAACCCAAAGCTTAATCAGAAGCAATTTAATTAAAGAGAGCGGGTTGTTGAGGCCCAGCAAGGCTTGCCAATTTCATAGCTTGGCAACCTGCAGCCCTGGGCTTCTTTGATGGGTTGTTTGTCCCCTGTCATCCAGGGCCGGGATGCACACAGGGCTGGCTCAGGGCTCCTTTTCTATTCTGGCAGCCTCATTTCATGACATGGCTTGTCTTCAGGTTCTCTTTTCTAAAATACGGATGGTTGTAGGTAAAGGAAAGGGAGGGAAAAGGTAATGTGCTTATAAGCACACCTTCAAATGGTTCCAGGACAAAACAACTGTATGTGCTGGGCACCTGCGATCCTTTCACTTAGGGTCATAATTTATTGCTAAAACATGTTGCTTACTCCACACCAAATACTGCTCCAAGCTCTTCACTTTCATTCGCTCGGATCTTACACCCACCCTGTGACCGAGGTTCTTTAGGTCCCTATGTCACAGTTGAAGCAACGAGAATTGAATGGGGACTTTTTCAAAATTAATGTCCACTAGGAACCTCAGACTGCAAACTTATATGGAAAGAGAGTCTCTGCTGATGCAATTAAAGGACAGTGGTGCTAACTGTCCCCCGAGGCCCCAGGTGTCTGGGAAGGGATTGGGGTGTGGGTGCTGCCTGCCGATCAGAGGATTCACCTGCCACTGAGTTCAGTAGCTGACTGTGCTCGGACGTGAGGACCGGCTGGAGCTGCTCGCTGCGGGGTGACCAGAAGGGCCCTCTTTTGTCCTGGCTCCTCCTCTGCCTCTGCTCTAGCCGCCAGGCACCAGCTGCTCACCTCCACCGGGACCAGCCTGGACGCGCCTCTGCCTTCGAGCAGTCAGTGAGACGGAACCCACTGGAAACCATGAGCTGAACAAACCTCGCTTCCTGTGACTGCAGATACCAGGGATTCTGTTCCCAGGACTCCTAAATGACTTGTCTATAATGGTGGAAAGGTATTCTGGCCTAGGTGGCTCTTACGTCTGATGACTGGAGTCATTATGAAAGGAATGAGGGATGCGCAGAAATACAGAGCGCCACATGGGGGTGGAGGGAGAGACTGCAGGGAGGAGCGTACAGGCCAAGAAGCCCAAGGAATGCCAAGGGGAGCCTACAGCCTTGAGAAGGCTGTGCAAGGGTGGGAGCATGCGCTCCCAGAGCCTCCAGAGGGGCCAAACCTGCCCGGCTCTAATTTCAGACTCATTGCCTCCTGCACTATGACAGAATAACTTTCACGAGCTAGTGGTTTGTCCAACTTGCTATGATAAGCACAGAAAACTACAGCAGCAACTGGAGTCCCTGCCCAGAGAGGTACAGGCAGTAGAGTCTGGCCCGGAAGCCACCCTGCCAGCCACTCTGCTCCTCCACCTCCTTGGCCACAGGACAGCGGTGCTCTGAGGAGATCTGCTAGAGCCACCATCCTGCGTGGTGGGTGTTTGATACATTTGATTATTGTCTTCATACTGTCGGGCCACTGGATATCCCCATTTGCTATAATATTCTTGTGTTTGCTTCGCTGGCTGCTAGATTACAACGCCTGTTAAAATTAATATGCTTCAATTACCTTGAAATCGCCAGTGTTCCTACCAAGAAAAACTACTGGAGTGATACAAATTTTAACAAGACTTTGAATTTGGAAGTAATAAGGTTTTGTGAGAGATGGGATGTAGTGTGGTGGCAGTAAAAGATTTCGCTGTATCTGATTCAGAGCCAGAAACATCCCAATTCAGAGACAGTCTTCACACTGCTCCCAAAGGTGGACTCATTTGAGGTCACCCCAAAATGACGTGCTAACCATTTTAGTTAAAAACACATGTTCATTTTTTAATAAATATTTTTAAGGTAGCTTTACATGGACAAAGTTACTCAATTTTTCTCTAAAATCTGATTTTGCATTGCCTGTTTGAAATGAAAGTTTCCATGAGTTCGTATGAATTGCGTAAAATGATAACTTCCGGTTGGGCCCACTTACACACATCCGTGGTCTGCACTGATCATTCCCACTTCCACCCTTGAAGGTGCCTTCACCCTTTTCTACCTTCCCCCAGTTCCTTCGTAGCAGCCTCCTTATTACTTTCTTGTTGCTTCTCCCCACCACCCTCCACCCACTTTTTGCAAAACCACAGCAGGAACAATTTCCTGTCAGAGAAGAATATCCAGATCTATAGGTTGGGCAGAAGGCCGACAGCATTTTCAGATCCAAGCAGCCTCGGGCTGTTAAAATTACACGAGTGTGAAATTGAAAGCTGAATCTATGTGGGTGATGAAGGCTGCTCTCCCTAGAGCCACAGGAACTACAGTCACTGACGTCTGTCTCAACCACAGTTTCCTAGGTCCTGTGCACTGTTAACTCAGACTTCAGGGGACCGACCGGAGTACTGGCTCTCCTGTTCATCCCTATGCGCCTTCTGACTTGGACACATATTTGGGGGTTCCCACGTAGGATAGTTTTTGTTGCTTGATTTTATCTTTCCCATTTAAATCCACAAATGTAATAATCACAACCCCAAATACTGCCTCTCTACCCTTACATCTTTACACAGTTTTTTTTTCACTGTGTATAAAACGTGTATGTGTGTTGCTTTTTTTCATTCAATATTAAATGATGTCTTCGCAAGGCTATGGAGCCAAAATGAATTGAAGCTAGAGGATTTTGCCCCCCACAAAAGCGTGATGTTCATTTATTATCATTCCATGATTTCTCGATTGTCCTTTATTCTGATATGAAACCAAAGTTGTTTGCATAGGGCTACAGAGCCAAAATAAATGGCTAAAATTAATGTCAACTTCATAATTTTGTGGGATTCCTTAAAATGATAGCTCAGGTATCTGCATATTAGGGGACACCCCTAAAGTCTCCTGGGACTGGAGACCAAATGCCCAGCAGAAAGCCAGCGTCGTGGCCCTCGGGCACTAAGGAGACACGCCCTGTGCTGTGGCACGTGCACAGCTTCTCATGGGAACAGCTTCCTTGGGTAGCACGCAGCACGCCCAGGCTCTGAACCCCTGCCCCCACGACATGTGCAGCGACATGGCCCATCCTCTGGCATAACAGAAGCCAGCTAGAGCCTGACTCTTAGCCCTGCCTTGCAGAGGGTGGGAGTGTTGAAGGGAGTGGGCTGGGGCTGATTGTTCCACAGGGGCTACAGCACGAGACTCGAGACCACGCAGGTGGTCAGACAGACACCAGAAGACAAAAAAGATGGAGAAATTTCATTCATGGTGAAAATACAGCCCCCTGAACCCTTGCTGTAGACATCAAAGATTCGCTCCACTTCCTGTGGTTTCTGAGAGCTGGCGTCGCAGCTTTCCCTTGCCCTCTGGAAAACCTCTCCGTAGCCGTGTAATGAATTCTGTTTCTCAACTGAGTGACTTTAATTTACAACCAATTGCCTCCATCAAATCTCAGAATGCAAAGTGACCTCTAGCCGCTCTGCCTGGCCCTCCGGGCCTGGCTTCTGTCCTCGCCCAAAGTGCTCTCCCTGTGGGTGTCCACTGAGGGCAGTAAGGCGGATGGACACAGCCTGGAAAGGGTGCAGGGTGCGACGGCTGTGAGGGGTCACTCCAGGTGCAAGGAGCACACAGAAGCAGGCCCCGTGGCTGGCTGCGCCCTGCGCACACGCGCTGCTGGGCCCCGGTTCCTCCATGGATGCGCCTGGCTGGCAAGGCAGACGGCGGGCTGTCCAGAATGGAGCTGGCAAAGTGTTCCAATTGTTGAATTTTAGTTTATTATCCTGTGTGTGTGTAGCACATAACGTTGACATTCGGTGGGAAGTCGCTACGTGTATGTAAGACATCTTACGCCCTTGGCTGTTCCCTTTCTCTCCACCCCACCCCCCCTTCCTTTTCCTTTCCCGTGTTGTGCGCATGTTTGGAGCGCGGGTCTGCATCCCGTGTGCGCACCACACTTCTCAATTCCTTGTTGCCATTGCTTCATCACCTCCCTTTCTTTTCTACTGAGCTCAGGAATAACTTTGGAGGTATAAGTCTTACATTTAACAAAATCTTCCTGTGGGTAAAACCCTGGCAACTTCCCAGTTTCTTGCTGATGACTCTCGTGCAGATTTTTTAAATCTGTATGAATTTTCTTAAATCTGTATGATTCTGCTAAAGATGCAATCCGTATGATTTTGCAAAGATTTAAGCCATTTGCGTTTCTGAGGAAGGGCCACGAGTACCAACATGTGGGAGGGCTCATCACAGCTCTCATTTTCTTCTGTTGTTCCCTTATCTCGGTGATAAGGTACCAAGATGAGTGGAGAGCGTGCCTCATCTCCGCGTGCTTTCCAAGCCGCCCGCAGGACCCTGAAGGGAACACACTCCGAGGCTGCATGTGGACCGCGCCCCGCACCCGAAGCCGGCCGGCAGCCGGGTGCTAACTCGCCCTTCCCAGCCACGCGCCTGCTAATGGCCTCTTCCTGGCACTTTGTCAGGCCTCGCTAACGCTAGCCAGTTGCCCACCCACCCGCAAGGTGAGACCCCGGGTGCACTGTCAGCTGTACAGAGGCCCCTCCTTTCAGCCACACAGGCCTGGGATGCCTGCACGACGACGGGAAAGGATCCGAGCGGCAGGACGCAACGCAGAGCTAGACGGCAAGACTGGGACCCGATTCGCTTCTGAGCTGATGACAGGTGTCTCGTCGCTAAGAAGGGAAAGACTCGAGACACCTTCCTTTNGGAGGGGGCTGTCGATATCGGTGAGGCAGCTGAGAAACCCTCAGCGACAGGGAAACGGATCGGAAATGGATTGGGCTCTAGGTGGGGAAACCGAGCGTGGACACAGCGCAGTCAGGACCCTCGAGCTCTCAGTATCTTGCGCACTATGTACACGATGGAAGGCAGTCTCGCCTTCCTGAGAAAGGGGGCGGCGGTTCACAGCACTACGAGCGCTCACGTTCGGCAGGGCTCCCCCTCTAGACCCGGTGCCTATCATTGCTCTGCATTCATTTTTTATTTCGCTTTTCCCAGATGACAGTGCAAAGCTACAAAATCAATTTACAAAATCGCAACTATCTGCCAAGATGAAGAACCCTAAGCCTGGTAATTCCTTTGCCAGGAATTTTATATATTTTTAATTAAAAATTGATGTGAATAATTGATCATCTCCTCACCTCCCTTTCGTCTCAATTACCTCGACTTGAGAACCCTCACTTCACTGGAGCAAGGAGGAAGGGACAGGTTAGAGTAAGCAAAGCAAGGTCGAGGGGCTCAGACACAATAGCGGAAGCTTAATCCGTGGCTCCTTCGTGGCTCCATGACAGAGATGGTCCACCTTCCCCTAAATACGTGCCCCCACACAGCAGCACGAGGTGCGTGCAGTGAGCCTCTTCGCCATCCTGCCCTACTTTCTTCATGGTCCCTGCAGATGGCAAACTAATGAGGTGCGAATAAAGAAAGACCCCAACTGCATACTTTGATTTACCCTTCATGCTTTAATGGTAAAATCTTGTCCTATATTCCTCAATACTTTCACTTGAGTTGGTGAAATGGAAAGACGGCTTTCCCTGGATACCCAGCTGCCACTCTCACTCTTGATGAGCCTCCACTGAGCGCGCAGACAGCCCTGGAAGAAACCTCACGGTAAGCCTGAACCTGCTCACGGTGGAGGGAGGGAGCCAAGGCTTAGCGGGGCAGGCAGCGCCGCAGCTTCCTCTCAGAGTCGCCAGCGCTCAGACTGAGGCCGCGAGAGGCTGAAGCAGGGGATGTCTGCGGGAGGATGGGAGGCCCCCAGGCGGGCTTTGCCTCCCGGGAGCTGCAGTTGGCAGGGACCACTCGCGAGGCCACGGGGACACTGCTGCCAGTTCACAGAGCATGAGATAAAGATAATTACAGGTTTCAACTGCCATCAAGGCAGGATGTGCAGCTCTGATTATTCCGTGATTTCATTCCGATTGTCGTTCCTGCTCTCGCCGACTAGCCCATCTTTACCTAAATGTGATCCTGAGTTCCAGAGACGGCAGCTCTTGAGATGTCTTTACTGGAGGAGATAAGAAGCAGGATTCCCCTCTCTAATTTTTTTCTTGCTTTGACTTTTTTTGTAATAGCTTTATTTACTGCTCTGCCATATCTAACATTCTGGGAAACCACAGCCTTAAGCGTAATAAGTCACTGGAGATACTTAAATCAGGAGTAACACGAACAGAGAAGTAATTTGGGAAAATTAATCGAGCTTTAGTGGATAGTGCCCAGCTCGGCAGTAAGAAATGAAGTCAGGAAGTGCGCCTAGCAGAAGTCCCCAGCTCAGCCCACACGGGTGGCAGGAGTGGGCAAGCAGGGGCGGCGCGGCTGCAGCAGAGGACACCAAGGAGAGGCGTGCAAGAAGGCGGGCGGACACCTCAGCCCAGGTGCCCGCGGGGACGTGATTCACACAGACAACAGGAAAGTCTGGGAAGATGAGAAAGGAAAAGTAGCCAGCTGGGCCTGGCTGTCCTTGGTTTGAAGACAGGGCGGATGACAAGCAACGTGCCAACAGGTATGTGTGAGGAGCTCAAAGTGATCCTGCAGGGAAACATTCATGCAGGAGACACAGCCAAGGGGAGCGTGGAGAAACACAGAGGACCGAGGGCTGGAGACAGCGGCAGGCCTTTGACAAAGGGGACGAAGCCAAGAAGGTGAAGGAGACAAGAGCCCTCCAAGAGAGAGAAACTGGCAAAGCCAACTTTCATATATAGTACGGGGCCTACAGGGTCTCATTATGTAGATCAGACCCGGAGTGATTCTCCTGTTTTAAGCCTCCCAAGTGCTAGGACCGCAGGTGCGTGCCACCACTCCCAGTCTTGACTGGTGTCTCGATGCACCCAGGGGGCGGGGCCAGCACAGCAGGCTGGGGATCGAACCCCAGCCACTGCACTCTGCCTAAGCATGCCTTTAGTCCTCTGAGCTATCTGGCTGGCCCAAAGCAAACTTTTGACTTGAAAGAAATTATGCTAAAAGCCTTCCTTTCTTCCTTTCTTCCATTTTCCATTCCTTCTTCCTGACTTTCCTACTTCCCTCCTTTTTCTATCCATTTAACCATATATTCATCTACCCATGCACCCATCCATCCATCCATCCATCCATCATCCACCCAACTGCTGTTTGAGAACTTCCTGTGTTCCAGGTCCTGAGCTGGCTCTGTAGTTTAAATACAGAGGAGGCTGAAGGAGCCACAGGAAACAATTAAGTTCCAAGGAAGGGTGGTGTGCAAGGCCTGGGATGGGCCAGCCTCTTCAGTTCAGAGTCTTCTAGTGCTCTCTGTCTTTACTGTCCTATTTTACGTAACAGCTTCTGTTCACATTTGGAAGTTCTGATCAGACTGCGGATTTGAAAGCAGTAAAATGTGGGCAGAAACACCACCTGTCCACCTGCCCTGTTCAGAGGGCAGAGAGACAGAAGAGACTTAAACAAAGGCTTTTAGGGTCCATGCAGCGGAGGAAGGCTTGGTTAGGGAGCTCGGCCACAGCCTCTGATGGCGTGAGTCCAGACTGGGATGAGGGCTTCTGCCTGAATCTTTGCAGTCATTCTACAGTTCCTTAGAGTGGAAAGTGTTTCAATGGCAGATATGGAAATTAGGGGTTGAGGTAAATTGTTTCCTCTTTATTCATTATTCAAATGAAAGAGCAGTCCATGACCAGGGCTGTTTGAGGGCTTTGCTTCTAATGAATTTTCTAATCCAGAATCAAAACTTAGAGACAAAAATAGAAAAGAAAATATATGTGTACCTAATATACACCTCTGTACATATGTATATGTCAGTAAATACTTACTAGAGCACAGAATATGAAAAAATAACTACAAATATGATAAGCTATAGAGACTGGAGTCACAGAGCTGTGATGTAAAGCACAGGAGGCGCCTCCATTAGACTAAGCCTCCTCATCCGACAGCCCAGAGTGAAGGCCTTGCTAAGTTCCGCAGGTTCTTCCTGCTGTAAGTGATTTCTTCAATTAAGCTGAAAACAATTACATGACATTGATTTTTCCCTGAGGATATTAACTATTAGATTTAATTATTCAATTTATATTTCTTGCATGTGCCTAAGCCTTCTGAGAAATGAGAACTTTTAATAAGGCAAATAAATAACATAATAAATAAAAGACTTTCTCAGATGAACCTAGATTAAAATACGGCTTTTTAAAAATGCTTATGCTCTTCCAATGCAGAACAACGTTGTGAAAAGGTGGCTCATTTTACTGCTTCTGTCAGCTGTACTGAAGGTCAGCTGTAAGCACTGCCGTGTCCCAAGCAATGTTCCAAGCTTCTGTCTGCATCCCCGACGCTCAGTGTTCTCAGGCTCTCAGCCCCCCAAAGGCGGTCAGCGCATCGTGCAGCATTTGCAGGACCAGCCATGCCGTGGTCTACGGCACAGACCGAGCTGCGTATCACGGATGTGCAGCGGCACGGCAGCAAGCACCTGGCCTGAGTGATGGCACATTTGCAGGGAGCTATGGGAGATGCGCTCTCCTGCTGTGGGCCTGCATGAGGTTGCGGGTGCAGAAGGGCCACCGCGTGGTCCCACTGTGCTGGTTAGCTAGGTAACCCGGACAGTACTTTTTCACAGCTTCCGGGTTCAGAAAACAAAGTTTGCTGCCATGTTTTAAGCGGTACTGATTATTGTTGACCAGAATAGGAGTGTGGGTTTGGATTCACACCTGCTCTGTGCAGTCTCTAACCTCAGGCTGGTGGGATGTCCTCTTTGTACTTGAGAAAGGATGCTCATGTAGTGTCTCTGCATGCAGGACACTGAGAGGAGAGGGCACAGGTGCAGGCACTGCCCTCGGTCCTGAGTCTCCTGTGGCTGCTCAATGGTAGTTCATTGAATGAAATTGTGACATGGACATCCCATGGGATGGGTGAGTGAAAATCCTCAAGTGCTCATATAGAATATAGTGTGAATATTACATCCTCCCGCATAATAGCAAGAAATGCCTATAACAGCTGAGGAAAAAGGGAAAGCCACAGAGAAGACAGTTACAATAGCATATGGTGAAAATGGTGCATGAGACACTGTGCCAGGCATCAGGCCCTGGGGAGGCACACAGTGACCCACAAAGGCTTCCGGGGGAGGGGGCAGTGTCACAGAGTACACAAAGGTCCTCAGAGAGGCCAAAGTGCTGGGGACACTGAGTTAGGAAGCTGTCAGAGAGCAACGGCCTGGAATTGAAGGTCCTCCTCTGTCCTGCTTAGCCTCCGCTGTTCATCTTGGAGGCGATGGATGGGCAGTGAAGGATTTCAATGTCAGAGTGATGTGATCAGGCCGGTGCTTTAGAAAGACGACTCTGTCCGTCCTGAGAGGTGCTGAAAGAGGGTGGGAGGGAGGGTAAGAGGTGCTTGAAGACCCCTGCTGCTCACCCAGGCAACCATGGTGGAGGCTGGGCCTGGGCCAGTGACAGTGGGAGCGAAAAGTCAGGGATGCCCCAGAAGTGAGCCGGGTCAGTGGGTGATTCCTCGGATACCAGGAGTTCTGAGGAAGAGGAACAAGCCCTTGGGATCTTCTGAAGCAAGGCAGAAGGACTATTTTTCACTCATTAGGCTGCGTCTCTTCTGTCCTCCTCTGCAGCACCTCTGCTGTTCTCCTTATGTAGGGTGAAAGAGCCTCATTCCATGAGTGGTCTGTCATGCCGCAGGTCGCAGGAGTCACAGAAGCGCTCCTTTGCAATCTTTTAATTTCGCTCCTACAAACTTTTCTCCTCAGGCTAATTTATATGTGGAAATACTCTTAGTAGGACTATCCCATCTCTCTTCCATGAATCAATGTATTAAAAAATATATAAATATATATATATATAGTTTTTATCAGTTTTTAAATTTTTATTTTTAAAAAGGACACAAAATTCAAAAAACATTAGAAATGGTATAGAATTTCACTAAACAAAATGACAAGAGTTCAATAATGGTTGTTATATCGCATATTGTTGTCTTCAATTTTAAAGGAGAAAAATAAAACAAAATTTCAAAAAAAGATAATTAGGAGGCTAACAATGGTTAATACATTGTGAATTGTTATTGGTATTCTTATAGGTCAGACTAAACACTATTTTATTGACTTTTATATATTTGGTACAGAGCCTCACTATGCACCTTGGGCTTGTAGTGATCCACCTGTTTTCGGCCTCCCCAGCACTGAGGTCTTGTTGGCCAGCTAAGTGCGCCTGGGGACAGGGCCAGCACAGCATGTGGTGCTGGGGAGCCAGCCCCGGTCCCTGTGCTTGCCAAAGCAGGCACTTAGTCCACTGAGCTATCTTGCTGACCATTATTGACTTAATTTAGAATCCATTAAACCCCATTTCCTGTTTTTCCTTTGTCCTCTTTGAAATTCTTGAATAAATTCTATTTTGTTAACTTTTGTATACAAAAGCTATTATTGAAATACATTTATTAAATCATGAGGCACTGAGGTTGTTGGCCATATTTTGATGGATGTTTCGATGCTGACCCGCTGACCGCTGTGTCCCACCTGTGCACCACCACTGCTGCTAGACACACGCTGGGAGCGGCAGTACAGAGAGCTGTCTGGGTCCGAGGAAGATACAGGGCCCAAGACTCTGACCTCACTACTTTTGCCAGGTCTGACCACTAGATGCCTCCTTTAAAACCAAACATACTTCCATGTTCAAAAAGAACACATGACGAAAGCACGCAGAGTCCTGCTGCAGGACGTCCAGCGCACAGTGGCTAGCTCCACCGTAGGCATGGTGTTTGTTTCTGAGAGTCCCAGCACCACACAGTGCCGCGGCCCTTTTTCCAAGACAACCAGTTGCTTTACTCGAACAAGAGTGACGTGCGCATGCAGTGGGCGTATTCACTAACAGTGCGGTGGTTCTGAGTGCAGTCCATCAGCTGACTCTGGGGAAAGCACGACAAAAGTGGAAACATAACACTAGGAGCCAGCACGGTGGGCCACTGCTAGGTCTAGTGTCTGTCTCCACAGGAGGGGAGCGGTTTCTTACACATGGGCAGGCACAGAGTAGCCGCATATGTCCACTTGTCCCAAGGCACCACGGTGGGGGCCAGTGACACCAAGAAGGCTGTGATGCTGACCACCTAGCCGTACCAGGGCCAACGGGCTCCATGCACAGGTGCCACCAGCTCTCTGTAGCTCTTCCGCTCCTCAGGTGCAACTTCTAAAGAGTGCAACTCTGCCAAAATACACATGCTCAGCTTTGAGCTACTCTTCATAGATTTAGTCATTATATTTTAAAAAATATACTTTGAGAATTAAAGCAATGTACCTTACCAAAACGTAATCTAATGAGGAAGTTTAAAAAAGTTTTTGAGCTTGCAAAATATATAGTATGCGTAGTCACAGCATAGATGCTAAATGCAGCTCCCCTACTCACTAGAACAGATTGAGGGAAACTCAGGGGATGCCAAGAGTGAAGGCAAAGGTTAAAGTAAATTGCATGCTGGGCTGGGGAGGTAGCTCAGTGGAGTAAGTGCCAGCCAGGCAAGCGCAAGGTCCTGAGTTCAATCCCTGGTAACACCAAAAAACAAACAAACAAACAAGAACACCTTTTATTTTAAAGATTTCTAATGTGATAAAGAGCTTTTATCATTCACCAAAACCAAGACTGATTGTAATACTATAAATGATAGGTTAGCAGAAAATGCCTACTTCATTTTATTTATCTTTTATTTTTATTTTTATTTTTATTTTTTTGTGGTACCAGGGATCAAACTCAGGACCTTGCACTTGGCAGGCAGGTGCTTATGTCACTGAGCTATCTCCCTGGCCTTGCCTACTTCTTTTTTAAAGTACATTTATAATTCCCTCAGTACTTTTAAAATTGTTTTGTAAATGTCATTATTTGAAACAAATATTTCTGTGGAATAAGAAATAGATGATAGAATCTAGAATTTTTCAAGATGTTTACTAATCAATAATAGACATTCAAAATTCTCTGTAAAAATAGGCAAATATTGTGGTTAAATAAGTTCATGAAATTTTAAGTACAATGTCTTGTCTCAGTAAATCTCAATTTCTATGATGTCTCATATAATGCTGGATATAATAGCAGCTTCAATCCTTTTTGGGTAAGTAGATCAATAATAATAATAATAATAATAATAATAATAATAATAATAATAAAACAGAGTCAGAGTACAAGAGAAGCCTTCCCTGGGTGACTTCTCAGGAACCTGTAGATTTAGAAAAGTATATAACTTAGAACAGACACTATGAAATAAAATTTGCCAAAAATTTTAATCTATTAATTTCCTTAGTCATTCTTTGTATCCGCAAATGTTGAAAATTACATTTTTAAAATCTTTCTTTTTTCTTTTTTTTTTTTTTTTTTTTTTTTTTTTTT
>NDGN011296969.1:0-25663 GCA_002564285.1 Tympanoctomys barrerae
TATATTTCAATGTATGTATGTGCAATTTCTCAAAATGATCTGATATTTGGGTATGGTGCCATACATCTGTGATTTTGGCATTCTAAAGCCTGGATGATTTAGTGAGACCTTGTCTCAAAACAAAAATTTAAAAAGGGCTTGGGATTCTGCTTAGTTCAAAGGCACTGGATTCAATTCCCTGTAAAGACTTAGAGATGGGAGTGCAGGGGAGGCACCAGAAACTACTAATACTACTGCTGTTTTGGTAGATATGCCTTCTAAACATTCTATTCTTACATTTCTGGTCATTGAGACACAATACCTGACACAAGTTAAAGGAGGAAAGGTTTACTTCAGCCCACAGTTGTAGTGTTTTCTAGTCCACTTAGCTGGCTTCATGGCAGGATAGATAGCACAGCAGAATGGGATTGCAGAAGAGAAACACTCCATGGCAAAGCAGGCAGGAGGTAACAAAGCAGCGAGCAACAAGCCTTCCTTTCCCTCTTATCCCATCCAGACAGCAAGTCTTTCTGAATGCTACACTCATACCCAGGGTGGAGGCTTCCCATTAACCATAACCAAAACAATAAGGCAATCAGTGAACTAACTTAATTATGACACTCTTCTTGATTTTATTTTATTAGGTATAAAGAATTGAACTCAGGACCTCATGCTTGCCAGGCAGGTGCTGCATTACTGAGCTACATCCCCAGCTCCCATATTCTTAACCCACATTTACATACCTTAGTTCAAGCTACCTCCAAAAAGTTCCTCCTATGAGGAATATGAGTCTTTCAGGGGATATCTAGAAAGCGTAACAATTCTCATGGAGAAAAAAGGCCAGCTGTGACAGGGAGTAAACTAGAAGAGCAGCAGATGTGGGAACTCTCAGTAATGGTAACTAGCTCAGGTTTACTATAGCTCTCTAGGGCAATAGTTCTTACCTGGGATATTTCACCCCTAAGCTTACGTGCCTTTGTCTTAAGAGAGTTTTGCTTTACACAACTTGAGCTGCTGGCACATTGGATAAAACACTGTAGAATGCACAAAACACTGTAGAATGCACAGAACAGCCACTAGAACACAATCATCTGACCTACAATGTCCATGATAAATTTGAAAAATCTTGCTCTAGAGAATAATGGAGGCATAAAGTAGAGAGCCTGGGAAATATGGGAGGAAGTTAACAACCTTCTAAAAACTAGACAGGCCCATATTTCCTTCCCTAGTCCATTTCAGCCTTGATTAAAAGTGAGAGGAAATGAACAGCAAAAGAATTTGCAGAGAAGTGAAGCTAGAACTTGATTTGGCTTCTTTTCAACACCCCAATTCCTTTTCCCATTTTTTCCCCTAAAGATGGTATCAATGACTCCTCTTGATTGTGCAAAATGAAGTCTTAATGATTCCAATTCATATGTGAAAGGAACAAATTTTATCAAATTATCAAATTCCCACTCCCATGGGTTCCCTTTGCTACTGCATTAAAGAGGGCCGCAATTATTTAAAAAGATCTTATTGTTCTGTAACTATTACACTGAAATTAATTTTCATATTAACTTACACCTTCAATGAGTAAAAGGTCTCAATACTAAGACCTTTCAAACAACATTCGTTTTTTATTATTTAATTTTCTCAAGCAACATTCTGACAGTTCTTATTTTATTTATTTATTATTTGTTTGTTTGGTACAGGGTCTCTACACAGCTCTGATTCATAGTGATCCTCCTGTCTCAGCCTCCCCAGTGCTGGGATTATGCGACACCATACCCGGTTCTGGGGCCAGCATGGCATCTCGTACTGGGAACGAGCCTGGGTCCTAGTGCTTGCCAAGCAGGCGCTTATTCTGAGCTATCTCCCAAGTCTTCACAGTTGTTTAAGGTAAATAATTTAAGCCTAATCATCAAAATTCTGTCAGTAAAATGTCAGATATGGTATGAAACTCAAGTTTTTATTTAACTTGGTCAAAAACAACTTTAACATATAAACAAAAAGCTCTGGAATTTAACATTATCCAATTAAATAGTTTATCACTAAACACTTTTTGAAGGGTACAGGTTTTAGTCTAAATGCAATGGTAGGTGCTAGGGAGATAGCTCAGTAGAGTAAGTGCTTGCCTGGCAAGCAGAGGATCCTGCGTTCAATCCCCGGTACCACAAAAAGAAAATATAAATAAGTAAATAAATGCAATGGTAATTGGAGTTTTAATATATATTTTAATTTTTCAAAAAAGTTATTTTAGGTATAATGAGGAAAGTACACTACATTCAAATAAAGGTCTGATAACTTTATATACACATTTATACAAAATGTACCCAATATTTAGAACATTCTTAGCCCTATAGACATATACTTAAGACAATGAAAAAAAAGTTACTGAACAGCAAAGTGGTTTTTAAAAATCTACTATTTTAAGTAGGTAAGCCAGAGGATAGTAAATAACTGGCAAGAGGCTTCGTTTAACTTTCCTCCAGAATCCCCAAGAACCTATTAGTTAACAGGCACTTATTAAAACAAAACTTGTTAAATACTAAGCTAATTTAAGAACCATTCTCCCAAAATAAGTTTAATATAAAAGTTATCGATTTTGTCAAGTACTTAACTGAAGACTCTCAATGACTTTCTGTATAGAAATAGAAAGCACTTTAGTCTACTGGAGTCAGAACACTGTTCAGGTGTGGGGCACACTCCTGTGATCCCAGCACAGTGGAGGCTGAGGCAGGAGGATTGCTATGTTTGAGGCCAGTCTGGACTACATAGCAATTTCAAGGCCAGTCTGAATGACATAGTAAGACCTTGTCTCCCCATTCCCACTCCAAAAAAACAGAGAACACTATTCAATATGTACACTTGAATTTATTCTTATTTTTTCACATTTTCAACTCTGATTTTTCTGGATATAGCATACCGGAAGAGCTGCTTTAACACCTCCTTTTATCCATTTTTTTTCTTTTGTTTTGTTATTAGTTAATCCAAATTTTCTAGGCTCTTCTATTCTAGCCAAGGTTTTAACCTCAGTTTAAAACAAATTTTTTTCTTCTTCCCGTTCAAGCCTCCGGATTAATAACGGCTGCCTGTCACTTGTTTTTTTTCCTACATGAAAAATATAGCGGTAAAGAATAGGATGTCACCACACCAATGTAACACAGCTGTAGCAGAAAGAATGAAGTAGACAAAACATAGAATAACAATTGGTTTCTAGAAAACAAAAGATACAGCTGGAGTTTTCACTCTATTTTGGCAGAATCTGAAAATTACACTCAATCTATTTCTACAGAAACAATGTAGTCAGTAAAACAGACCAAAATCACTCCTAAATTAAGCTGCATATGCCATTGCCTTGAGGTCTAGAATTATATAAGTGTCAAAACTACAATTAAATGTTTAAAATCACGTAAAAGGAGGTAGTCAACTATAGTAAAAATTATTTCAATTTTGCTAAATACCATAACTTAAATTTTTTTCTGCCAATTTTCTTTCTCATTATTCCAATCCACTATGTTTACTTACAAATTATTAGTAGCAACAGCATTATAAAACTATTTTCGAAGCCTTTTGGTAGTATGAAACCAAAAATGTGCAGAGTGCAGACATCATGTATCAGAAGCTGCACGATGCATCTGGCAAGGGATATCTTAATTTCCTGAAAATTCCTAAATAAGTATTCCCTTGTCCTTTAATAAAACAATCATGTACTTTTTAGTTTGTCATGTCAAATACTAACATCATAAGGTCCTGGTAAAGCAATGTTAAATGCTGGCAGCTGCTATACATGCTTTGGTATTTATTAGTTTTAAAACCTCTACATGACCAATGATCTTTCCAGATTTGAAGAAATTTTAAAACCACAGACATTACTACTTTTGACCACTAGTTATGTGTCAGACATTGTATTAAGGGCTTTAGATTTAATCACCATAATTTTATTAATGGAGGTAGGTATTATGAGCCTAGCTTCAAAGAGCAGAAAACCCAAGGAGCAGATGTTACGTGATTTAAAAAGTATCTATCATTAAAAAAAAAAAAAAGTGAGAGAATAAAGCTTTATGTACCTAGTCCATCTTAATTCCAAAATATTATACTTTGTAACTTCTTCTTTGGATTTTTTTAAAAAATGCGCTAGTAACAAAACCAATATATGTAGAATTATACATTTGGAGTCCATGCATGAATAATAATTGTACAAGGGTCAGGCTTTTTGGCTTATTCCCTCAGTATTGAGGTACTCAAATCTGACTTGTAAGTGGCCTCCCACCTGCAGATTTGATCAGCACATTTCAATCAATTCAGTTTATAATTGTTACCGTCTAAGTTTGGCTGATTCCAAGTACCATTAGTTCTCTGAGTTTTATCAAGCAGCCTTTTCAGTTTACAAACTTCTAGATGGCAGAGATCTTGTTTGTGTCAGTTTTGCTTTGTAAACTAATATAAAGACAGGTATCTGGGGATAAAATTCAATGATAAAATATGTGCTTGACAAACAAGAAACCCTGGGTTCAATCCCCTGCATCACGAAAACAAAACAAAAACAGGTGAAGAAAAATCAATAGGAATCATATGTAAGTTAAAATTTTATCCATTAACTCTATCCAGTGTTAAAGTGCCTATCTAGCATGTACAAGACTCGGTTGATTCTTAGTAATTTAAACAACACAAGAAAACAAAGTCTATAGATGTTGTCAAATGACCCACCAGGGGTCAAAAATCTTCCTGGTTGAGAGCCATAAGTTTAATTTAATTTATACATTAAAATTAGGTACTGAGACTGTAGTATCTGCCAATAAGATAATAAAAAGCCTAATTTACATTCTCATGGAGAATAAAGGAAAAGCTCAGTTGTGCTCTTAGGTTGTGACTATCAGAATTTCAGAACATTCTAGAACAACCTAGTTTGACAATCCCAGAAGACCACAAACTAAACAGCAGTCTAAATTAGTAGGAGCAGCTTGGTTACAGCAAACGCACTGACACAAAAAGCAGTATTCATCTGTTTATTTCTCTTTTCATCTGACAAAAATCGTTTCATTAATGCAAGTAATTACCACCATAGACTATTTATTTGCAGCATTGTTTTTATTATTAAGTGCAGGTAGAACGTTTACTAACAATAAGCAAACATTTATTAACAATAAGGCACTTGTGAACCTAACAGCTGACTAGGACAGCACCAATCTCAATGTACATAAATGTTGGAAGGGTTTCAAAGCTTCAAAAAAAAGGAAGCTAAATTCTGGCTTATGTTAACAACAACAACAAAAGAAACCCCACCCCACTCCACCCTTGGGATGTGTAATGAAACTGGACGAAATTCAAAGAATGACTAGTCTTGGTTATTTCCAAGTTTTTAGCAAAACTCAACTAGAAATGATTTGTTGGTTAAAGAGGTATTTTCTTACAATTAAAAAAAAAAAAAACAAACCTCACTGTGTTCATGTTATCCTTGCTAGAGTATAGTTATTAATTTAAGATTCAAATCATTATTTTCTATTTTTGAGATTTTGTCGTATGTCCCCATCCAGAAATATTTTTTTTTCGTTTTTACTAACTGAGCATGATACCTAATCTGTATTTATTTTAAATCTAATATAAGAACTTCCCTACATGCTTGCTAGTTTTTTTGTGAAATATATTTGAAAATCATTTGACCAAATATTTAGATCACTGTTTTTCTTACCAATACTGAGCCCTTTCTAGACTGAAAAATACTAGCCTTATATAATATTTCTAGAGGCTTACTTCTGTTTACATTATTTTCCACATTAATAATTATGAACAATAAAACCTGAAAACTGTTACTTTCCCCAGTGTTTCCTTTTATTGATTTGAGAGTTATGTATTGTTTAAAATTTGATAGTTAATTTCATTTCATACTCATTTGCCTTTGATCTGAGTTTTAATTTCTCTGAAATTTACCTGGGTGTCAAGGTGAAAATCTGTGTTAGTATTCCTTTGACTGCTTAAAACTCACTTTATAAATGACATTTTTAGAAAAAGAACCTCCATCATTCTTTCTCTGACATATAACTAAAATTTATCATGGCCTTATCTATTATTAAAGTAGTATATAATCTCAATAACTGTGGGTCTTTTTTCTTTTCCTTATTTTTCAGATTTTAAAATTAATGATCCTGCTGGGCATGGTGGCACATGCCTGTAATTCCAGCACTCAGGAGGGAGGCTGTGGCAGGAGGATCACTGTGAGTTTGAGGCCAGCCTGGGCTACCAAGTGGGTTCAAGGCCAGCCTGAATTGCACAGGAAAACCCTGTCTCAAAAAGGCCATACATGAATAAATAAAAGATCTTACATAACCTCATTTAAGTGTTTCTAGCCTTCTACAGCTGTTCTGTAGGCTCTTTCTGGAAGTTTAATTCTTGGAAATGGAATAAGGTGGAAAAACACCTCCATTTCATTGAATTACATAACACAGGTCAGTGAGATAGCTCAGCTGACTAAACTCCTGCTCAGGCAAGAACTGGGACTGGGGTTTGATTCCCACCAAAACATGCCATGCCACCCAAGGCACGGTGAGCAGGCCACTGAGACTGGGAGTGGTGGTGCCTGCCTGTATGCCTAGTGCTGGGGAGGCTGAAAGCTGAGGAGGATCACTACGAGCCCGAGCTGTATAGTGAGACCCTGTACCAAACACACAAAAAAATAAAAATTAAAAATTACACTACTGACTGGCTCTTCCTTGGAGGAAAATTTTCCTTTTTTCTTGGGGACACTTCTGGCTGCCTCTTCTGGTTCACTACCTGTTTCCTCCTTGGGTGAAGATTTCTTCTTCTCTTTGCAGCAGTGGGCCCCAGGAGGTTGCTGCCAGCAAGGGCAGTATCGAGGAAAAAAAAAAGAAAAAGCTTCAAAGAACATCCCAAGAGGATTAGAATAGACATTCCCTGGGGCAGGAGTGGGGAGTGTCCCAAGGTGACATTTCCCATCCCAGGCCCTAAATCTCAGTCAATAAAAACAAGTCCACAAAAAAATAAAGAAAATTAAATTAAATTAAATTACATAACACCCTAAAGGCATAGAAATACAAAAAAGTATGCTTTTTTTTTTTGCGGAACTGGGGATTGCACTCAGGCCCTTGCGCTTGCCAGGAAAGCACATATTCCACAGAGCCATCTCCCTGGCCCCATAAAAGCATGCTTATTCACTTGACTGATCAGCAACAGTAATTGTCTAAATCAACTGAATTAAAAAATTACGAGATTTTTTTTTGTATTTTAGGGAAGGGTCTATAGGGTTTTTAGGGTCTCATTACTAGATTGAACTTGTAGTGATTCTCCTGTTTTACAGCCTCCCAAGTGCTGGGATTATAGACATGTGCTACCATGTTTCGTTTGCTGTCTCAGTGCGCCCCAGGGGTGGGGCTGGCACAGCAGGCCTGGGGATTGAACCCCCCGCCCCTGAACCTGCTTACAGGTGCTTTAATCAGCTAAACTATTTGGCCGGCCTTAAAATTATGAGATTCTGAAGTCACATAAAAGCAATCACCATTAATATAAAACATATCATACCGTGAGGAATATAATATTCTAAAAGTCACAAGATTTCACATGCAGCTCAAAAGATTAAGTAAATCATATAACTGATATACCATTAACCTCTAATTTTCTACACACACAAGAACTGAGACAACTAAAGCTAAGACAACTGTGAATAATTTACTCAAACAGATCGAGAGAAATCAATTGTCTTCAAGACTGCAAGAAATAAATTCTGACATACATGTCTACTCCATAAAGCACAAAACCAAAAGTTAACAAGAACTTACCTGGCAGTAGCGTTCAGTCATTTCTAGATCACCAGTGACTAAGGTACATTTATTTTTTTTTTTTTTAAACTAAGGTATTTTCAATAGGGAAGGCTCTCATAGCACAGTGGTTTATTTTTTTCTTTAAGTTTGGAAACCACTAAGATCAGGCTAATAAGTAATACTATAATAATTTAATAAGTAATATTATTGATAAACTAACATTTATTGTATAATCACTATGTGCTAAGTGCTGGACTGTTTCAAAAACAAATAATTATATATCCATAGAGAAGTTCTCTCTCTGTCTCTGCCCCTAAAAACCCCAGAAGGGATGAATGCTAGTTTTAATTTTATTTTTCAGGTAAGAAACTAAGGTTACATGATCTAAGTAAGTGGTACAGCCAAACCCCAGCTTGACTGATAATTCACATTTTTAACTGTTAATATATTGTTTCTTATGGATTTTTTTATACATCCATAAATATTTGCTGAAAACTTACTATGGTCATATCTAGTTCCAGTTTTATAATACATGCAATCATGTGAAGAGACAATTACAATATGCACAATGAATGTTAAAATATAATGGTGTAGATATAGCATGTGTACAGAAAAAGATTTGCTCCAAGTCTAAGTAGAGGCTAAAATGGAGTATTCAAAGCAGAGGAACAATGAGCACAAACAGTTAATGAGATGTCATTTATTATGTTTGCAGCTAAGGAAAGTAATCTAGACCACAGACATGCCTTGGGAATCATCTGTATATTTTATGAGTAATCTTTCAATAACACCTTATATTAGCAATCATTATTTCCTTTACCTACAATGTAACTGTTTGTCCAGCTACCTTGAGGGGAACAAGAGAGGCAGACATCACCATAAAGTTCATGAATAACTAAATCTGGCTCACATAAAATTTACAACACTCCTAGAAAGTAAAAATCACAAAATCTATTCATTTAACCATGAAAAAGAGTCTGTAAGTGCACAGAGAGGTTTCTACTTTTATACTGACTACAGAGGATGTAAAACTTACTTTGTTTTATCCATGGCTGAGATTTATTTCCTCAGGTGGTATATCATAGTTGATAACAGTAAAAGCAAGAAGTATAGTTCAAAACATGTTTTCATAATTTCTCAATGAGCAATAATTGTCTGAATCATTTTATGATTTTATACTTTTTCATGGCATAACAAGATCTAATTTATATCACAGTAACCTGACATTTATTCATCTTTTCTAGAACATAAGCATTACAGGCTGCAAATGTGTCTCTCATCTTAGGAGCCTCCACAGTATTTAGCAGTGATTCAACAAAACATGTGCACTTTAAATATTTGTTCAACTGAAGCAGGTAAAAGCAACTAGGAAAGGGATAATTTTATCCCATTCTTTAGTGCTCTACATACTGTCAGTTAGAAAAGGGAAGTTAGTAGAATTTATTTTCTATCTAAAATCAGCTATCATATTAACTTATAACCAGAGAGGAACCTCACTAAATTTTCAAACTATAAGATTAAAATGGACATTTTCAATATGTGTAAAATGAGATGGTAAGTTCATATAATGAAACAATTCTATGTATGTATTTGAAAAGCCAATCATCAGATTATTATTTATTTGATCCTTAAGTTTGTCAAATTCTATTAGACTAAAGGTTCTGAACTCTGGCTAAATTAAGTTTTAGGGCTACCAGATAGCTCAGCGGATTAAAGCACCTGCTTAGGCAGACGCAGGGACTGGGGTTCGATCCCGTGTGCCCTGCTGCCCCTGGCCCTGCCCAGGGCATGCTGAGATTGTGATTAAGATGGCATGGTGGTGCATGCCTATAATCCCAGCACTTGGGAAGCAGAAAACATGAGGATCACTGAGTTCCATCTGTGTAGTGAGATCCTATAGACCATATACTAAATAAAAAAATAAAATAAAAATGAATTAAGCAAGTTTTATTGTAGCATGAATTACAGAGCTAGTAACCATGAGTATAACATTAACAAATCAGTGTATACAAAATAAGGTATCTTTAAACAGAAATACACAAAAAATGTGTTTCTTGGACAAAGGCCTGCAGGTATCTAACTTTGTTTTCAACTAGGAACAATGGTTTAGTATTTGCTAATCCAGTGTTTGCAGTGACTTTAGAACATTACTACTATGAATATGTTAACAGCACTGATAATAGAAAAAAATAGAAATATATTGTAATGTGTACAATGTACTATACATAAGGTGGTTATGATATTGTTTGAAGATACTCTAGGATGTTAAAGATACAGAGTACATAAACTAGAGTAGGGGTTTTCAAGCATTCTTTGTAAAATGCCAGAACTAATATTTTAGAGTTGGTGGGTCATCTACAAAATACTATTGTAAAATAAAAGTAGTCATAGACAATATGTAATGAGCATGCTATGTTCTCACATCTTATCAAAACATATAGGGGAACACATTTGGCCAGTGAATATAGGCTGCTGACCCTTGTACAAAGCAAGTGCTAAAAGAAATTTCAGAGACTAAATAATAAAGAACTACAGTGGTGATAAAAGGAATTATGTCACAAAAGGAAGGAGAAAAGCCCCCAAGAAAAAAAGGAACAAATTCTAAGCAAATAGCAAATTTTGATACAGTTATACATATGCTCCTCCTCATAATGAGATTGTGGGTGCAGGTTAATGGTACAGTGCATGCTTAACATGTGGTAAAGCCCTAGTAGTTCAATCTACAGGATGAAAGAATGGGAAAAAAAGAACAGAAACAGGAAATGAAGACATGAAAAAAGGAAGGATGGAAGGAAGGAAGGAAGGAAGGAAGGAAGGAAGGAAGGAAGGAGTATGTCGAAAGATGTCTGTACTGCCATGTTCACTGCAGCGCTATTCACAACAGCCAAGTTATGGAGTCAAACTAAGTCAATGAATGAAAGGTTAATGCAAATACAGTATACATATATGCACATGGGAGTACTATACAGGCTTACAAATGGAAGAGATACTGTCATTTGCAACAAGATGAGTAAGACTGGAGAACCTTATGCTAAGTAAAATAAGTCACTTACATGTATAATCTAAAGCAAGTGAATTACAAGAAGCAGAGAGTAAACTGGTGGATGGTTAGTTGCCCGATGCCAAGGGGTGGAGAAAATGGGGAAGACGACAGTCAAAGTTTCATTAGACAAGAGGAGTAAGTTTGATTTTTTTAAGCCTACTGAAAAATGTGACAACTGCACAGATACAGCTAACAGCTGAGTACTGTATATTTCACAATTGCTTTTTAAAATGTTCTCATCTGAAGGGCTGGATACATAAGCTTGATATTATCATTCCATTTTGTATTATAAATCATAATGTTACTTTGTACTGCATAAGTATATATAATGTCAATATAAAGTAATCAAAAAAGATGTGAAGCACTTTTACACTCAATAATAAGATGATTTGTAAACTTCCTCAGAGAAAACCTAACTGGCAGGCCCATGCAAACATGTATTGTTATTATTATCACTATTTTTATGTATTTGGTACAAGGTCTCACTACACAGCCTCCCCAGTGCTGGAACTACAGGCGTGCCCCACCACGCTGGGTCTCGGTGCTGACTCAGTGTGCCTGGGGACAGAGCAGGTGATGCATGTGGTGTCAGGGATCAAACCTCGTCTCTACACTTGCCTAAGCAGGCACTTAAGTCTGCTGAGCTAGCTCACTGGCCCCAAACATGTATTATTAATCATTAAGGAAATACAAATCAAAATGACAAAGAGGCATTACTACACACCAACCAGAGTGGGTAAATTAGAGACTGATAAAACAAAGGGCTAGCAAGGTTGTGGAGCTGATACGGAAAAGGTACATTTATTTCAGAAAAGTTTCTCAATATCATATGAATATGTATCTATCATATAACCCAACCTAATTATAGTAAGTACTAATGAGAAATGCAAACATTTTTAAGAGAATGCTGACAGAACCTTTATGTACAACAGACCAACTTAGAAACAACTCTAATGTTGGTCAAGTAATAAATGAACAAATTGTGGTAAGTCCATAAAATGAGCTAGTTCAGCATTAAAAAGGAACCGCTGAAACATAAATACATGAATAAATTCCAATAAAAGATTGTGCTAAGTGAAAGAAAAGACAGAAGACCACATACTACATGAGGTCACCTATATGAAAATTTAGAAATGAAATTATATTGAAAGTATGCAGAGTAGCAGTTGCTCAGGGCCAAGGGTGAAGGGGAGAGTCTGACAGCAAAAGTGTAAGAAATTTAAAGCATAAAGGAAATACTTTATAATCTGTATCATCAGTGATGACACACTATATATTACTGTATAAAATTATTAGAACTCATCAGACTAATAAACTTAAAACTATGATTTTATAATAGGTAAACTATGTCATGTCAAATATGAATTTTAAAATATAAAGAACTTATAAAACTAGAACTTAAGGGAGAAAAAACCAAAACATATATACATGACATACTGTGTAAAGAACCAGAAAATAAATCAACAAAAAATCTAATCTTACCCAATAAAATAATTTATAAATCTATTAACCATTCATAATAGCTATTCATTTTAGATCACTGAGATGTTTTAAAAATAAATACTACTTTTGCATATATACATGTATAAATATGTTACTGTGTATACTTTCACAACATACAATATAACAGAATCTGCACTATTCTGTTTTATCGTTATCTATACGTAGTAGGGATCTTCATATTCACCCGAAAAAGTCTTTTTTGAGGGGCAGGGGGCTAGGGCAGGGATAGCTACAAAATACTTCAAATAATCCCACAATTTCTACCGTGGATCACCAAAATGGTACTTTAATAAATCTTAGACATTTACAAACTATATTTTCTGATCTGAGATCACACATTCTATCTCTCATGTCTGAGGTTAATTATTACTAATATTTTGGTAACTCCGGGAAAGCTAAAGTGTAGAACAAACATGTAATCTCTTCTAGCATTATGACTAACGTATTAAAAATGTGTATCATTATAATTAAATTTATAATTCAGTTAGTCATGCTCCCCTAATTGAAAAGTAAGGTGGGCCTTTGGCTTTTTATTGTTAATGGTCTCGACTCTTTTCATCATCTTTTAACCTTGTTTGTTAACAAAAGATCTGGGATGCCAGGTCTTCTTTTGGGGAGGGGGTTCTTTCTTGAATAATGAGTATACTGTAAAAGTCAAGTACAGCAAAAGGATCCCAGGGTATATCCCTGTGCAAAATCTTAAGTGAACACTCTTTTAACTGTCCTAAACATTTTCAGAATACAGGAACTCTTATCAAAGCTTGATAAAAATAAATCCGATTATTTCCACCAGGAAAACCTTTCTTTTCTTTCTAGATTTTCTGTGTTGGTCACCAGCATTACCACTCTTCAACAACTCAAACTGGCTGTCTTTCACCCTTGCTCTTCCTTTATATTCATATCCATTATAATGTCATGTATTACCTAAGTTATGCTTTCATTCTCCAAATGTTTCAATTCAAGCCATCATTATAGTGATCTTCCTACTTCACCTCATATTCAGCTTCCGTATTTAACTTTCCAAAACTGAAATGATCATCTTACTTTGCTATAACAAATACCTTAAGCATATCTCAAGTATGAAATTTTTCATTGACACATGATAGAGAATAGTGTAAAAATCTTTGAGCTGATTGACCTGTGTTTAAAACTGGACTTAAGGGGCCAGGGAGATGGCTTGGTAGAATAAGCGCTTCCCTGGCAAGCTCAAGGGTCTGAGTTCAATCCCCGGTTCCACCAAAAATAAATAAAATAAAATAAAATAAAATAAAATTGGACTTAAATGTTTTTAAAATTAATTAATTAATTAGATACAAGGTTTTGCTATACAGTTCAGACTCATAGTGATCCTCCTGTCTCAACCTCCCCAGCACTGGGATTGCAGGTATGTACCACTACACCTGATTATGGGGTTTGAATGGTGTTCTGGAGCTGGCATGGCATGCGATACCAGGGATTGAACTCGGGTCCTTGCGCTTGCCAAGCAAGCTTAGAGCAGTGAGCTATCTCCACAGCCCTAAAATCAGACTTTTAGCAAGTAACTTAAATGTCCTTGAAATTCCAATTCCCTCTTTTCACTGAATAGAGACCATATACACCATTCTAATTCAGTATGGTCTATGGCAAAAGGAGCATCAACACGACCAGCTAACATGTTAGAAATGCGTATCTTCAACAAACCTATTGATTCAAAGTATAGAATTCCCAGATGATTAAAGTTTGAGATTTATCACAGACTGTTGCATGAGTTAAACTGAATGTTATAAAGCTCCTGACACAGAGCATGTAGTCAATAAATGTTACCAGTTATCCCATTTTCTTCTCCCCTTTCCAAATCTTTGCTCATCCTGATCCTTGTGCTTTCTTAACTCTCACATTATTGAAATCTTGCTCATGCTTAAGTATAAGATTTAATGTTACTGTCTGTGTGGAGCCTTCTACATTCTTCATCAATCTGAGAAACTTTTTAATTTCACTTGCTAATGTTCATGTTTTATGCTGGTGAACCTGTTTCCCCTGCTATATTATAGGGTTTTAAAAGCAGTGTCACTGTATGATTAACATATATCTTCAAACCTAGCTAGTGCTGTATTTTTAAAAAAATATTTATTTGTTTATTTATACAGGGACTCTAACTCAGGACCTTGCTCTTGCCTGGTGCTGTGTCACTGAGCTCTATTCTCTGGCTCCCTACCAGTGCGGTTGTGTTTTGAAGATTCTCAGTAATCAAGATTACTAAGAAAGCAATAAAAAGAGCAGGTAAATCCATGAAATCAAACCATCAAATGATACGTAAAAACCTTAGGTACCTTCTAGAGTTTTAAATGCCAATTCTTTTGAAGAACTACTTAATTGAGTTTGTTATAGCAGGGATCAGTACATACAAGTAGTTGGCTTCATAAGAACGATATTCTGTGGTTATTGAGTATACTGTATGCTTAATTGGAAGGCACTTCACAAATATGCAATGCTTGATAACAGAAAGACAGTATGGTTAGTTGGAACACAATTTGAAACTTGAACTATGAATTCTTACTGTTGAATACTTTGGAAAATTATTTAATCTCTTCATGCTTCAGTTTTCTTACATGAATGTACTTGCCTCAAACAGTGAGAATGTAAAGAATGAATAAAGTATGTATGAAGTGATGAGAACAGAATCAACTATACAATAACCACTCAATATACAATAGCTATTACTATTCATGTAAACTATCTTCATTATTTTAAAAATTTGCAGCACTTACTGATGGGGGAATCACATCTCTATTAACTTGAAAGATATGACTCCCCCTTCACATGACATCTTTGAGAGATTCACAATAATTTCCAAATACCACTGTCATGGTTTATGTCTAGCTGTCCCGCCATGCCTCATGCAGTCATGGGGTGGTTTCTGGAGTTTGTGATTGATTATTGTGGGAGTAGTGCTGCACCGCCCAGGGCAAGTAATCTGCATTACAATGTGAGGAGGGGAGGGAGGCTTGTTAGTTGCCTGAGCTACTGCACCTCCCTTTGCTCTTACTCTTTGCCACAGCCATGGAAAGCTGCTCTGTGCCATGTGCCACTCTGCCTTGGAGCCAGCTGAGTATGGATTGAAGCCTCCACTGTGAGCTAAACAAACCTTTCCTTCCTTAATTTTGGGTGTTGGGTATTTTGTCCCAGTATAGAGAGAAGAGCAAATGAGACAACCACTCAACTAATTATTTCAGAGTCCTGGGAGTTAGTCTGGAATCATACAAGTATAGGTAAGGAAAACAGATAATGACTCAACAAGCTAAGACTAGAGAGAATGTAAAAAGAAAAGAACATCTGACATAGTTTTTTCATCTCCCAGATGAGTTACTATTCATGAAGGCATTCTGTAAAATCTCAGAATCAAAGCTGTCCCCTTAAGATTTCTTTCCAGTTAGAACCCAAAAAGATCATCTACCTCTTGAATTCCTTTTTCATTTTCATGCTTTTTAGCAGCGAGGGATCAAATTCAGATTAAATGATTTGGAGTTTCATACTGAGAATTATATACTAGAAATCATCAGAACTCAGTGATTTGACAGATCTGCAAACTGTGATTCAGAGAATTAAAAATCACTTAGCTAAAGTCACCCACTAACTAATATAGCTAATTCTACAATCCTGTAGAGGGATAATCAGTATATGGCTATATAAGAAATAAATGAATCAGTTGAAGTAAATGAGTAGGTAAAGTTCATTAGCTCAATACAGCCATTATACAATATATAACATTTTAAAACATGTTGTACATGTAAATACAATGTTGTTGTCAATTAAAAAACAGAAGTAAACCAGACATGCTGGCACATGCCTGTAATCTCTGCACATGGGAGGATAAGGCAGAAGGATTGCCATGAGTTCAAGGCCACCCTGGACTACATAAATGAGTTCAAGGCCAGCCTATACTACATAGCAAGACCCTATCTCAAAACACCACCACCACCCAACAAAACAAACAAAAAAAGAATAATTTAAAATACCAAACACTGAAAATAAAAGATTCATCAAAATACTGGTTAAGAGTTTCTAAGACTTCAAATAAAAAGGCCTAACATTTAAGTCACATATTATATTTAAGTTTAAATATTACCTTTAAAAAGTTACAACCTATTTGCAAAAGTGTGAAAAACCTCATATGTAATGAAAGGGAAACTAAAACCAAAGATACTAAAAGATGCTCTATGAACCTACTGAAGTATTTTTTATTTTAGGTAACATTAGGATAAGTCACTGTTAATACACAACTTGCTGTATGTCATTTTCTAACTATATAGTTCCAACTATTCAACGTTTTTGTATTCATGATTATTTTTAAATCAGAAGATAATGACAAACAATAAGGGACAAGGAACTAGAAATACTAAGAATCTAAACTTAACTGTATTAATCTAAGACAATTTTTTACAAGCAGAAAATGTACAAATTTACTTAAAGCAAATCTGAAACATGCTTGGCCCATTAAAAATAAAATATAACCAACTCACATAACCCATATATATTTCATAGTAAATAAAAATCCTACTACTTCACCCACCAAGATTAAAGACATTTAACTTAAATTATTTAAAAAATGGCATGATGTAGGGTAGAAGATGAACAGATAGGAAACAAAATAAAACCACTCTGAATTTTCAAATACTGTGTCATACTTTCAAAATTGATTTAACCATTTTTCTTTTTTTAGAAGAGAGTGTACTCCTATATTAATATGTTTTTTAAAAATATCTTTTGGGCCAGTGAGACAGCTTAGCGGACTAAAGCGCCTGCTTAGGCAAGCACAGGGACCAACGTTTGATCCCTGGAACCACATACCTCACCAGCCATGCCCCCAGAGAGTATGGGCATGGTGGCATACACCTGTAATCCCAGTGCTGGGAAGGCTGAAAACAGGAGAAACACTGTAAGTCTAGGTTTCATAGTGAAACTCTGTAACAACCAAATACATTTAAAAAAGAAACCAAAAACCTACCTATTTATTTATTAGAGGGTCTCACTACACAGCTCAGACTTGTAGTGATCCTCCTGTCTCAGCCTCGCCAGCGCTGGGATTATAGGCGTGCGCCACCACGCCCAACTGGCTTCAGTGGCCCACACAGCATGCAGGCATGCATGTGGTATTGGGGATTGAACATTGGTCCTTGGGCTTGCCAGGCAGGTGATTAGACCACTGAGCTATCTCCTCCAGCCCATTAGCATGGTATTTTAAGTAGATTCTTGAACCTCTCTAAAAATAATCAGAACCTAAAATCAAAGGAAATCTAAAAGAAAAGGCAAAGCACAGACCACTTATAAGCACAAGGTGTAGTGTAAGCACACTACTGCTGTGTGCCAAATTTTTGGAAAGGTACCTTTTCAGTGTCTTAGGTCCTTCTATCTCCTGACTTTTCTCCAAAAACAATTTAAGATTTTTTATTTCTCCTTGATTTTATAGATCTTCTGTTTTTAAGAGACAAATAGTGGTATTTTAATGCTGGGATAAGTGATACTTTCAATGTTGAATATACTGTAGGTTCCAATTAGATTCTGAAATTTCAGATTTTTGGTTCATACACTATTGAAATGCTTCCAAACATGCTCATAATTAGGATATGAATTATTGATGGATCCATATGTTATCTCATTTTTAACATGAATGATTTATAGAGTAGCATTAGAAACTATTAATTAGAAAAACCATTGATATAAATAGCTTGCACAATACCTTTTGATAAACAATGGAGCACACAAGATCCTTGACAGCAGATAAAGACAGTTCCTGGGCTTCAATGGTAACACTCTCCCGTGTGAGGCCAATCTGCAGCAGAAATGAAACTGTATGCACAGAGCCTCTGGAGTTGGTGAGAGATGGTGCGCTGAAGCTGCCATTAGAGAGTCGGGCAGAGAATCCTGTCTTAGGACTTGAACACGGAGAAGTTGGAAGCACAGCAGGAATTGTTCCAGGTAATACAGACTTCTGGGCTGATGGAGGGGAATTATTTGCAGACATCTGCCTTTCTTTAATCTTTAAAAATAGTTGTCAATTCTTTTTAAATGGTTATACAGAGGTTTTCAAAATAAGAACAGCACAAAAATGACTATTTTTGGATTTAGATGAAAGTTTCTTTACATCCTCTATTAAGCCACTCATGCCAACGATAACAAATTCTGTCACTGTGGTTTGAATGAACGAAAGGTCCTACTTCTCTTAATAAGTTCCATCAGAGTCCTGTCTTTAGGGCCAAAACCAGGGATTTCTGAAGGATTTCACATCACTTGAGTATCTTCAGGAGCATTGCTTATGTACTATAATCTTCACCTACTTTCTTTTATGCTTGTTCTTGTCTCTCTTTTCATTTCAGAAAATAATGTTGTTTTTCTCTCAAGATGAAATCTTCCTGGATAAAAAACAGTATTGAGATTAATCTATTCAATATTTACCCTTTGGTTAATGATTTGATGGAGTATCTTAATATCCACTACTTAAATCAGCTTCTCAAATGTCCTCATTTTCACTTGGGGGGGTGAAGTTTTTCTATGATGAGATAAAAAGCTTTTACAAATAGTACAAGCATATTTCATTTGATGAAAGGGTCCATCAAGAAAGGTTGATGCTCTGTGAAATGCTGTCAGCCTAGAAGGAATTTTCAGAAAGGTTTTAAATATACTTTATGTCCACTTGACAATTTAAAAATATAAGCCTCCCTACAGCTACATGGTTATAATCACATTTCACTAATACATGGTAGGTATTTTTAATCAACCATTTTTTATGACATGTAATTTCATACAGAGCCTCCTGCTTGGAAAAATATTCCTAGTATTACTTAGTTACTTGTAAAACTTGAAGAAAAAAATTTAAGTTAATGAGGTACAAACATCTGTATTCTACATTATGCAACTAAATTATGACAAAAATAGAAAACAAAATGGACAAAAAAGTAAAACTGACATAATCACAGGTGTAAAATATGTACTATCCAGCCATATAAAATATGTATAATTTCCTAATATAGACACACTCTTTTTAAAGCATATACTGAAAATCTTAATTCTACCAAAATATGACTCCTGACTTGCTTTACTGAAAAATCCTTTGAGACGGCTAAGGACACAGGTTTAGACTGTTGGTTATGTAGCCAACAAAGAAATATGAAAGTAGACCTATTTATAATAGAATTTGAGAGAAAGTGACCTCATCATAGGGATCTCAGCAGGAAAGAGGCCACTATTGATAATAAAAGCACAGTTCAAAAAGAAAAGTGTGTAGGTATGACCCTACATGGCTAAGTAAAATGACCTTCAAGAGCACGATCCTTTTAAATGTTATCTGTGTACCCATAAAGAATGCCAAGGATGAAAAAGTGAAACATCTTGTGTGACTTCTCTCTGCAAAGAAATTAATGGGGCTAAATGAAGACAAATATGAAGAGCAAAAAATAAAAATATGGTATTAAAAATAAGAAAAGGTAGGAAAAAACTGTTTAAAGATAAAAGCATTTAAAGTTACTTTCAACTAAATTACTGCTATTTCATCTTACATTACATAGCACTTGGCAGTTCTATAAATGTTTCACATTATGTATCTCTTGATACTTGTTTGTGAGTTGACAGGGAAATACTACCATTTTTGCAGATGAACACACTACGCAGTAATGCAACTTATCACCTGGCTATGAAATGGTGGAGTTGGAATCATAACTCAGGTTTCACACTGCTACCCAGCACTGTCTCCACAATAACATACCAGTTCTCTAAGAGAATAGGAACTGAAAATCTCTGCTCAGAAAGGATGTTGCTAAGGTTGAGAGATCACACAGAGACAAAATTGCTCAACTTCTATTTGCTTATCTTCTCTAAAAGGTTTTAAACAAAGTTGCAGAAAAGCACTGAGAACTGAAACCTGCTTCAGAATATGAGAGACTGAAATGGTTGTATGTATTCAAGTCTCTGGGCCCACACACACTCATTTCCAGAGTTATGGCAGTGAGCAAGTGTTTCACTAAGCTGAATCCAAAAATGTTGGAGAAAAAACTCAGAATGAGAGCAGTGATCACAACTTGTAGTTAGGCAGGGTTTCTTCAAGTACGGAGGCTGGGGAAGTGGGTGAGTAAATTTCAGAAATTAGATATTTAAGTTAGTAAATCCTCAGGATAAATTTAAGAACAGATTATGAAGCAAATAACTTGTGAATGACTAGAGAAATATAATGAGCACTAAATGTCAACCTGAATTCAAATCAAAGAAGTAATGTCAATTTCACTACACTTTCAACTTGGAAAAGAGTAACTGTTAGGTTTCCTAAATAAAACATAATAGTTTATACCACTGAGCTCTTATTACCCGCCAGACAATGTTCTATGAATTTTGTACATTTAATCCTCACAACAACCCATTTTATAGTTTAGAAAACAGAAGTTCAGAGCTTAAAGGATTTGCTCAAAACCACTAATTATCAAAGCCACAGAGTGTATGTTTGTACATATATGCGTGTTTGGAAGCAGGGGCAGGTGTTTTCTGACAGAAACTGTATTTGGGATGGTTTTCCACTATCTGTAAATGTGTGGCTCAAATCAGTTGGAAGTTAGTACAGTTGGGTAGCTGGCAATTTAAATACATCTTTAGAGGCAGACATTGGAATTCTGCACCTTGCCTTTTTAAAAAAAATTGTGTATGAGGTAATAACACAAATGATATGCTTATAAAATTCTTCAGGCTGAAGAAACCCAAGAGAAATAAACTCAAATTAAAGTGAAACCTGACAAGGATAAATATAAACTTTTGCATTTAGTTTCATCAAGTTCAACGTACAACAAACAAATGAGGAAACACTGACTTGGAAGCTACTCATGAGGAGTTATGAACCCAAGAGCTTAACATAAGCTGTTAACATTATAGTTGACTAAAAGAATCAGTGTAAGGGCCAGCGAGATAGCTCAGTGGACTATGCACCTGCTTAGGCAAGTGCAGGGGCTGGGGATCAATCCCTGGCACCATGTGCTGGGCCAGCCCCACTCCAGGGCACACTGAGCCAGCGACTGAGTTCAGGCGTTGTGGCGCATGCCTGTAATCTCAGCCCTGGCAAGAATGAAAATAGGAGGGTCACTATGAGTCCGAGCTGCTTAGTGAGACCCTGCATGTACACACACACACAAAATAAAATAAAAATAATAAATAAATCAGTGCAAACCTAAACCCTCTAGGCACTTAGAACCCATCAGTATAGATCTATATATTTATTATTAGTTGACTTACATCCATATTATGTTTATTTCTATGGTCTACATTTTTGGAGCTACAGATTTTTAGAATGGGGCATGGGGACAAATATAAAGATGAAAAAAGTGTATGATAAATAATTGTATATGCTTAATAAAATCAAATGAGTAGGTGATCTTCAAATATCTGAAACCAGAAGAACCAGTTTTATTCAACATTACTGCAGAAAAAAGAAGCTAAGGCGATAGCAGTACCTACACACATCACCAATATGGAGCTTTTGCATGTAAAGTCCCCATCTAGAACACTACTTAGTAATATAGTAACTATTCAAACTGTTCAGTAAGTTTTAGCTATTTTTGAAGGAATTAGATAAAGGAACAAGCCTCCCCTTTATGCTAAACTCTGCAAGTAAGATATGATCCTTCCTTAAATCCTTGCACTACTCCCAAGAGATTCAGCTTTGTTTTACAGAAATGGAACCAGAATTTTTCTTGCCTACAGCAATATAGCTAATAAGTGATGGAACCAACTTAAAGTACTCCCACCTCCAAATCCATTGTTTTTTCTACTACTGCTTTTCACACAGAACAACCTAACAACTGCACAGGCTATCACTTTAGAGAATGAGCTTTGTAACTTATCTAACTTGAGTAGCGGTAAAAATCTGAAATGTCATAATAAAGTAGTAAAATACGTTTGAGTAATTCTGTATGAAAAGTCTTCAAAGTATATTGTTATGTTAAAGAGCAATAATTTGTTATGACATGTCTGCCAGTGAAGTACATATTATGTCAATTAATATTAATCAAATAACAGTAATTGTCTAATAATACAGTTGACTACTTTACCAGAACTAGTGATAACTTCATAATAAGCTATATATAATTTTGTATAAGTGATTTTTTTAATACCTCAAATATTATGTTGGGGAGCTATTATGTATCCCATTCAAATGTGCTTGCAGATCTGTCATTGAAACAAATTATATTGAAAGAATAAGAAAGTCTCTTAAACCCAGTTTGCCCATTTATTGCACAGAAGGTGACACTTAGATGAGGGTTTCTGGTATTGTAAACAGATCTACCTCTTCTCCTCAGGCACTTCCCCTCCCCTCATCACTTTAATTTCTACCTTAACAAAATCTCTCATGAGAACCTCTAACAATAGCACTTTCATTCAATGAATAATTAGTAGCATTTATTAATCAGATTTCTATGAAAGACCCTCGAGTTATGCTGTAGTGATCAAAAGACATGGGCCCTGCTCTTTCTGTAACTCACAGACATTAAGCTAACCTTTGTATAAATAGTGAGGTAATTACAAACTATGAGAAGTGATATGACAGTATACTAACAGGACTTAACGTCATCTGAGCTCTCAAGGAATTCTTTTAAAGAAACAATATTTATGCTGGGATCTTTAGCAGTCAAAGAAAAAATAGGGAAGAAGATTCTAGGAAGACAAATCATAGTTATTAAATACTTCAAAAGAGAACTATTGTTTAGTGTAAACAGCATTCTTTTTGTACTTGATAAAGGTTAAAGTGAAGATGCAAAATGCTCTTCTACTTAGCATAATACCTGCCATGATTCCATCAAGGAGTTGTCTAGGTTCAATTCAATTTTATGTACTAATAATACTAATGAGGAGGAGGGCTGTATCTTCCATCCCCACATTGCTATGTAAAACGTATTCTTTAAGCATATAAAGAAGTGTAGGCCTTTTTCACTGCAACACTAACCAGTGCACTTAGGTCCACATCCATGTTCTACGTTTGCTTAAAAATCCTAATGTTACTTTTGTATAAATATACTGCATAAAAACTTGAGTATATTTTAAAAATTGTGTTTGGTAGCAATACTTATAACTTATTTTTTGTTTTTTAAAAAGTATGTCTATTACTTTAGATTAATACTCTCCCTCTTAAGAACTCAGAATCAAAATAAATTGTTTGCTCTGAAATTCTATTCATCAGGGACAGTGACATTTGAATCTTAGTTCTATTGTCAGGCAGAGTACTGACAAGGAACATAATGTGTGCTTTCTGCTCAGGCACTGAAAAGCATATCCAACAATTAGACTATAGACTGCCAGTCTGGCAATGCAATACAAGTCTATGTTGAGCTTGACACAGGTTCATCTTTGCATCAGTAGTATTTGAAATCTGATTGGCTAACAGCCAATGGGTAATTTCTCACATACTGCCACAATAAACTAACCATGCCAGTGGAGAAACCATTTTTCCATGTTAAAATTAAAACTAAAATATCCCCTAAGTACTTTATTTCACTTTTTTTTTCTAAAACCACTGCTCCAAAACGGCATCCATATAAAACAAGTTCAATCTGAGTTACATAACCAGAGATTCAAAGTATGATCAGCACAGGAAACTGTGATTATTAAATGAAATTAAAATTCATGCTAGCAAATAAATTCTCCTACATATTAAGCTCTGAGTTCTGTACACGTTACTTTTAATAGTGAGCAATTAACTCCACGATGGATGTTTTCAACTTAAAAAATGAAAACAAAATGTTCCTTAAGAAATGTGCCTCTAAGTGACCATATATTTATCCATTTTTTTTTCCTGTTCGAGGTGTTCCCATTCTTAAACAATTTTAAGAACTCAGTATCTGAAAGCTTATTATTTTTTGTACAGTGTTTGAACTAAAAACTAACCATACCGAGAAAGAAATGTGTTTTAAAGAGATCATCTGACAAAACCAAGAACTTGGAAAATGTGTATAAGAAAAAGACATTATCAGGGATGTTTTAAAAATTGGATTCAGGATTTATACCAGTCAACAATCTTGATCCTAAGTGATTATGACATGTGAAATGCTTTATAATTGGCAAACCACACAGGAATGGAGGCTCAAGTCCACTACACTTACTGTATATTAAGAAGCAAAACCCACCATAGTGGTTCTGAAGACAGGTTTTAAATACTACTTTCACTAAAACTTGCAACTTTTTCTTTTTGCCTGAACTGTCATACTTGATCTCACCCAGATTCTAACAGGTACGGGTTAAGAGAAAAATGGCGTAGATCTCATACGAAGAACTTTATGGAAACTTGCAACAAATCCATAGGTACTGCCTGCCCTCACTGCACTAAAAAATTAATCTCAAATAAGCAAAATCAAAATCGCTAAAACGTACTAAATACAAAGTAAAAGCACTTGAGCAATAGTAACATTTTCTACGGTACAGATAGGGGCATTTAAAAGTTTTTGTTTCATTTGTGGCTACATAGCCTATAAAGGCCACCTCCTATAAAGTAGTAGTCCAGGGTGTACTTATCTTTCCTAATCAAAGATGACACTGATACTCTTACTTCCTGTGGGGACGGGTGTCGTTGAAGAGACAGTTACGTCCCTGCTTTCAATCAGTGTGTGGAGAAGTATGCCGCTAGCCCGGCACTGCTTGCAGCCCGTAAGGCCTATGCTCCTGGTTGCAAAGACTTGAAATAAGTCTGCCTGTATCCAACAGGCAGTGCTGCAGTGCGTGGTTAATTTTTTGCTCAAAGAAACAGTCGCACGCCTCAGCGTTCCATCTTCTAAACCAAACCAAAAGAAAAACAAAACAAAAAACTCGCCAGGGCGAGAACCCAGAGCTACCTTGCAACTTGTAGAACTCAAGCGGTCAGGAAACGGGTGTGTGTGTGTGTGGGGGGGGTGTCTGACGTTCTCCAAGCACCGCGATCTACTCACCCCTTTCCGACGGGTACAAAGCAAAGAGAAAACCAACAGGCGCATCCCAAATTCCACACTGTCCGCCGTCGGGAATTAAAAGATGAATTTGGGGGACCCGGGGACTGAGAGAGTCCTCGAGGGGCCGGGCGCCGTGGGCGCCCGCGGAGCGCGAATCCAAGTTGGCCTCCGCACGGACGCCGGAACTTGGCGCCCCGCTCCCTCGGCCGCCCGCCGCCCCAACTTCCCGCCTGGCCGCGGCCGCCGCCCAGCCCCGCGCGCCCCAGTCCCGCTGTCCTCGTAGTCGCCGTCGCCGCCGCGGTCGCCGCGTGCGGGTGGCCGGGTGGGGGAGGGGCCGGCGAGCCGCGAGAACAAAGGGGCGGCGGCGGCGCGAACTTTTCCGGCTCTGCCCTGCGCCCCCCAGGCGACTACTTACAGAGTCGGGCTCAGCCAGTCCGAGGCTCGGAGCCCGCTGGCGT
>NDGN011296974.1:0-10675 GCA_002564285.1 Tympanoctomys barrerae
ATGAATAACTACTATGAAGACAACAATATGCGATGTATTAATTATTGTAACTGTCCTACTAACATATTTGAAACTTATTTAAAGCAGTCACAATGTCAAATATACATTCAGCAAATGTTAATCCACAGTTTCATTAAAAACAAAAACCAAAAATATGCTATTTGACTCCCACACAATAATAGTAGATGACTTCAACACCCCATTATCACAAATAGGTCAATGAAACAAAAATCAGCAAAGAAAGATCAGAATTAATCTCTACTGTATGTAAAGTGGACCTAACAAATGGCTATAGAGTATTATATTACACAGTGCCAATATACACATTCTTCTCAGCAGTCCAAAGAACTTTTCAAAAAATAGACAATATATTGAGCCATGAAGGAAGGCTTACTAAATTACAAATGCCCTAAAATAATCTCATGCATACTACTGTATCAAAATGCAGTGAAACTGGAAATAAACAGCAAAGAAACCAAGCAAATTACACAAATAGATGGAAACTTGAAAAGCATTGCTGAGTGATCATTGGCATTCAAGGGAGAACTGAAAGCATTCCTAGAATCAAATAATAATAAAAATACAATATATCAAAATCTGTGACTCAATGAAAGTAGTTCTATAAAAAAAAATTGGCTCATAACGATGAATGCCTACATCAGGACAAACAAAGCAATCCCCAAATCCTAATGATGCACCTTTAAGCTCTAGAAAAGCAAGAACAAATAAAATGCGTGTGCAGTAAAAAGAAAGAAATAAAAAATGCCAGAGGAGAAATAAATGGTATATATACTGAAGTATCAGTACAGCAGATCAATGAATCCAAGAATATTTGAAAAGGTAAATGAGACTGATATACATCTAGTCAAACTTATCTAAACATAGAGATCCAAATTAATAAATTGAGAAAAGAAAATGGCAAAATCACTGAAATTCTGAGAAATACTAGGATCAAGTTGTGTAACTTTTCTTCCAATAAATCTGACAATCTAGGAGAAATAAATAATTTTTTATCATAAGTTGACCTACCAAAATTGCACAAAAAAGAGACTAAAAATCTAAGCCAGTAGAAAGCATGATAGTAAAAGTTTAAAACAATTTTTAGTAAAGAAAATGACAAAATCTGATGTACTTACTGCTACTAAATTATTCCAGAATACAAAAGAACTAATGCTAATACTCCTCAAAGTTTTCCAGAAAATTGAAAAGGAAGGACTACATTCAAAATCTTTCTACAAAGCCAGAATTACCCTAATTCTAAAATTAGACACAATAACCCAACAAAAAATCCCCACTAGAGAACAATATGCTTGATAAACATAGATGCAAAAATCCTTTATAAAGTTATTGCAACTAGAATTCAAAAGCATTAAAAGATCACATACTGTCATCATGTATGTTTCATATCACACAGGAATGATTTAGCATACTTAAATCAATAAATATAATACATCACATAAATAAAATAGACAAAAATCACAAAAAGTCACAGTGTATGTAGAAAAGACATCATCAAAATTCAACACTTCATGATGTAAAAGAAAAACTGAAAACAAGAGCCATATATGAGAAACTTACAGCTAACACCAGAATGAGTTGGGAAAACTAAAAGCATTTTCCCCCAAATTAGCAATAAGACAAGGACTTTTACTTTTACTACTTCTGTTAGTATAATACTTCAAACTTTAGGCAGTGCAATTAGGCAAGAGAGAGAATAAAATGAAAAAAAAATTACAAATGGAAAAAGAAAGAAATCAAATTATATATAGACAATCATTAGGAGGCCGTAAAGAGCAAATCATTTAATGAACAGGAAAGTGGATGGAACTGGAAACAACTACATTAAGCAAACTAAGCCATCTTAGAAAGTTAAAAATTGCACATTTCATCTTATTTAAAAAAGTTAAAAATAAATTAAGTACAATAGCAAAGGAGAGAGGATATGGACCTAGAAGGTACTGTTCTAGTGATAAAGAAGGGGGCTGTGATAGCTAATTATGGTGTCAATTTGATTAAGAAATGCTCTGCTGTTTGTCTTGGCACAGTTTTGGGTGTGTCTAAATGATTGACCTACTATATGTGAGTGGCATGTTCTTAGTCCTCCCATGAACCTGACTGACAAAGATTTTTGGTACCAAAGACATGGGATTGTTACAGGGACATATGCATCACCATGTGGTAAGAAGCTTTTGCAACTGGGTTATGGGAGAAGTCTGGAGAGATTTGGGTGTGCCAGCTGGAGAAGCATCCCTAGAAGGCTGTAAGCCACGCTTGATGGAAGATGCTTGTCTGAACTCAGAAGGTTGCAATGTTGCAGCTAGTAAAGACCAGGCTTAAGATGATTTGGCTGAGAAGAACTCCATTGGCAACTGAATTATAGGCCATGGGTATTAGGCTTTGTCAGAAAATTTGTCTGCATTTTGATTATGTCATAAGACTTTGCAAGATATTGGCATAGGTGCAAAGGACTAATTGACCTGGCAGAGAAAAATCTCATGGCAGCCTAACATTCAAGCTGTGACTTGGGTACTATTGGGGATGGTAGACAGCTCTACATTGACAACCAAGAACAAATGGCTCAAGTAGAATGATTTAGAAAGTTTTGGGTTTGGCCTGAAAGAAAGCTCTTCTGGAGTTTGATCCTGTAAAGATGAATTAGAGGAGAGTCTGCTGGTGAAAATAGCATTAAAAAGAGACAAGCACATCAGAAGAAGACAATAGGAAGGCTGTCTTTAGGCTATGTGTGAAGAGCCAGCAATAGACCTGTTCAGGATGAAAATCGCGGTGTTGTAAGTTTTTCTTTGAGAACAGGCCTAATCCTCTAGAATGGCAGAAGCCTAAAGTATGGAAATTAATTTCCTCAGAGTCAGTGCATGCTGGTTCATCTAGTCAGTCAGGCACTTCAGCAGCCAAATAGCAAAATTCAAGAGGGCTCAGCTATTACTTTAGCAGGTAGTAGAACTTGGAGGCCTCCAAGTGCTGGTTTTTTACATGAGGACTGCAAGAAGTGTGGGGTCACAAAAACATCCACCCAGGTTTAAGGAGAAGGTCTGGGAGACTAAGTGTGAAATTTACAGGACAACACATGAAGCTGTGGCAGTGAAGGACAAAGGACAAAGGAGATTCCATGATGTTGGCAAAACAGCAACATGGAACATCTGAAGAAAATCACAATGAGTGAGTACAGTCAGCCTCAAAGAGAAACTATAAGGGCTGCAGAAACTGGCAATAGCATAGAGGTGGACCACCTGTGCTCTGTGGAGTTCATACCACACTACACTGACTCACGTTGCTCCAGAAGGGATTTAATGTTTGTCTTGCTGAATTTTGGTCCTGTGTTGGTCACATTCTACTCAATCTCTCTATTTCTACAGTTTGGAATGAGGATGTTAATCTTATGTCTTTTATGTAGGAATATTTTAACTTTTCATTTTTACAGCGGCTGGCAGCTAAGAGTTGCCCTTAAATCCTAGAGAAAACTTTGGACTTGGACTTTACAGTAATGTTGAAACGTTTAGAACTTCAGCAACTCTTAGAAATTGACTAAATGCATCAAAATATTATTCTAAAAGAATGAAATTATAGGGCCAGGGAGATAGCTCAGTGTAATAAGTGCTTGCCTGGCAAGAGCAAGGTCCTGAGTTTAATCCCCAGTACTAAAAAAACAAAAAAACAAAAAAACCCAAGAATGAAATTATGTACCGTATGATACTATTAGTACATATGTGTGGTACATAAGAATTACAATTCTCATATAAAGTTGGTATGTGTACAAAATATATCTATTAATTCTATTTTTAAAAATCTTTTTAAATCTACTATACTTCCTCTTCCTCCTTGATCCTTCAGTCTTTTGTACCCTTCCCATTTTCCATTTGCAAAAGCTCTTTCTGCAATCATTCTTTTCCCCTTTAATTTTTTCCAATCTTTCTTCTTCTTCTCCCCCTACCACCTTGCCTCTTCCTCTGTCTCTTGTTCTTCCATTCCTTTCAAAACTGGAGGTAGGGAAATAATTTTCTTTTATCTAACATTTTTTAACTGACAAAATAGTAGTTTTGGAAAACAGTTTGGTGCTTGTAAAAATGACTTACAGGTAAGTGTTGTGGAAAGTTTGGTGATTTTTTTGTGCTAGTAGAACAACTGTGCATACTCTTTGTGAGAGTGGTTAAACACACGCATCCATGTGATGACATATTACAGAGCCATACCTTGAAAAATGCATATAAAGGCTGGCATAACCTGACTAAATCCATACTTTATTAAAGTAGTAGTGTCAATTTCCTTCATGATAAATTAATATGGTTTTATAGCATGCTATCTTTGGAGAAAGCTAAGTGGAGTATATGAAATATTTTTTGGGGTTATTTCCCAACATCTTATACATCTTAAATTACTTTAAAAGTATGTGGAAAATAAAATAAATTCATAAAATTGTTTCCTTGAAGGCCAAGGATACTAGAAGGTTGTGCTACCTAGAGTTTTATCTGAAGAAAACAAAGCAATACTGCATTTGAAATAACCATTCACATCTAGGAGTTATTGGCCATGACAGTTGCATGGAGTAATATACAATGAAGCTCGTGTAACTACTCAGTCTATATGCAAATTATATGTCAATATTACTTGGATTTACGTGATTTGAAATTTAGAGTACTGCACAACAAATACTCACAGAGATTTACTTCAGCTTGTTTGGAAGCCAACAACGTAAAGACCAACACATTGCATTGTTTAAAAACACACAACGTTGAGGATTCAACATGGCTGAATGGAGGAGCTACACTGGAGATACTCAGAGAAAATCAACTAAAAAGAGAAGTAACTAAAAGGCAGGAAGGGTCATGCACACTGGTGTCAAAATCAATCGACTTATAGATCAGACAAAGCATAGACATAGGACTTTATAAAATGGTGATTCAGCACACAGAGCTATGGATGAAACTGCTGTCTGCATGTGGCGGTGGGGGGGGGGGACTGCCATCGTGGGAAGTTTGCAAAACACTGATTGACTTCAATAGTGTTCCTAACTCAAGCTGGCAAGAAAGAACTGGATGTAAGGTAGCTCATCCTCTTGGTATTCTGCCACACAAAGGACATTGCCATATGACAGCACATTTCACCTGCACACACAGGGACAAGTGACCAGGAAATTACTCTTTCCCCAGTGTTCCACCAGTTCGTGTGCTTGTTTGTTTCTGTAATGCCCTATAGCAGCTAACTGCAACCCCTAGTAACAAGAACGTTAGAGACCACAGCAGAGGCAGTGAAAGTAATGAGAGGAACTGCACAACACTTCCTGCTCTGCAACCAGTGACTTCAGAGAGGTACAGGAATACAATTGTTTGCATAGAATTTAAGCAGCCTTGGGCTTCTGGGGAGCAACAAGTGGAAGATGCTGGTGGCATCATAACAGTCCTTATGATAACATAACACCCCCTTCTGCAGAGGAGATAGTGGGGAATTGATCAGCATGGGGCTTTCTCTACAGTGACAACAGTACCCCGTGCCCTTGACGTCCCAGGACAAGAGGTGTGGGAGGACAGAGACATAAACAGAAGAGGCTGATCATTATTTCTTTGTTGATCTCTGTCTAGTTGAGCTGTCTGTTTGTGACAGCAGGGTATTAGGATCCTCCATTACAGCTGTATTAGTGGTTATTTGCTTTTTAATGACTGTTAATATTTACATTGTAGAGTTTATTTTCTATGAGTAGCTCCAACATTGCTCTATTTCAATACCGACATGTTAAATCTCCTCAACTCCTATATTTTTAAATAATAGAATATACTGTTCTTTATGTTGTTGGATTCCAAACAAGCTACTGTAAATCTCTTCATCTCGGAGTATTTAGGAGGCAAACTCTGAATTATTGCCTTCATGTAGAACAGTATTTTCACAGAAACTGTGTGGTGAATTTTATCTATTTTTTACCAATTTAAATATTTTTATTGAAGACATTGTATTTCCACTTATAGTACAGTGCTTAAAGAGCAATGCTATCTTTCCCTGTGTACATGTTCCATTATGCAAGTATTGAGACTGCCCAGTGCTTTACTACAGCAACTCAACTTTAATGACTGCAACAGAATTTGCTATAAATTTTGGTCCATTCAAAATTTATTTATTGGTTGTGGAATAATGCTATTATCTATATTTTGGGTTGGCTTAATCAACCTCTTCAGTGGTGAGTTCCAAGGAGGCACCACCAGGGGAGAAGCTCCTCCACTAGGGAAGCCCCAGGCATCCCTCCAGGCCCGCCACCTGCACCCTGGTACAGCTTGGTGATGAAGGGATTGCAGACTTTCTTGAGCTCCTTCTGCTGATGTTCAAATTATTCTTTCTCCACAGTCTGATTCTTAACCAGACAGTTGATGATTTCATTACACTTGTGAAGAATCTTCTGTTTATCTTGATCATTAATCTTGCCCTGAAGTTTCTCAACTTCAACAGTTGCTTTCATATTGACAACTAAGATGCCAATGAATTCTTGGAGGACACTTTGTCCCCTTACTTTTCATCTTCAGCTTTGTACTTCTCTGCTTCCTGGACCATAAACTCTATGTCCTCCTTGCTCAAATGACCCTTATCATTAGTGATGGCAATCATGTTCTCTTTTCTTGTACTTTTATCAACTGCAGAAACATTGAGAATACCATTGGCATCAATATGAAAAGCTACTTCAGTCTGAGGAACACCACAGGGTGCAGGAGGTATGCCTGTGAGTTCAAATTTGCTAAACAGGTTGTTATCCGTGGTCATGGTATGCTCACCTTCATATACCTAAATGAGCACACCAGGCTGGGGTTGTCAGAGTAGGTAGTGAAGGTTTGGGTCTGCTTGGTAGGAATGGTGATATTGCTCTTGATGAGGACTGTCATGATGCCACCAGCAGTTTCAATACCAAGGGAAAGATGAGTGACATCCAACAACAGAAAATCTTGGACATTTTCAGACTTGTCTTCAGATAAAATGGCTGCCTGAGCAGCTGCACCATGAGCAACAGCCTCATCAAGGTTGATCCTCTTATTCAATTCTTTTCCATTAAAGAAGTCCTGAAGAAGCTTCTGGATTTGGGGGATACAGGTAGAATCACTCACCAGGACAATGTCATGGATCTGAGACTTGTCCAGTTTAGCATCTCAAAGAGCCTTCTCCACAGGGTACAGAGTACCACGGAACAGGTCAGCATTCAACTCTTCCAATCGAGCATGAGTAATGGAGGTGTAGAAGTTGATTCCTTCATAGAGGGAATCAATCTCAATACTGGCTTGGGTGCTGGAAGAGAGGATTCTCTTAGTTCACTCACATGCAATATGAAGACAGTGGACAGTTCTTTTGTTCTCACTGATGTCCTTCTTATGTTTGCACTTGAATTCAGCAATAAAATCATTGACCATTAGGTTGTCAAAATCTTCCCCACCTAAGTAGGTGTCTCCAGCTGCAGATTTCACTTCAAAGATTCAAACTTCAATAGTGTGGATTGACACATCAAAAGTGCCACCTCCTAAATAAAAAAATCAGCTCATTTCTTTCAGCTCCAACTTTTTTGTCTAAGCCATAAGCAATAGCTGCATCTGATGGTTCATTGATAATTCTAAGTACATTAAGACCAGCAATAGTTCCAACGTCTTTGGTTGCCTGAAACTGAGAATCATTAAAGTAAGCTGGCACGGTGACCACAGCATTGGTAACAGTCTTCCCTAGATAAACTTCTGCTATCTCCTTCATCTTTATCAGCACTGTAGAAGACACCTGCTCTGTAGAAGATCTTTGTCTCTCCTTTGTATTCTACTTGTACCTTGGGCCTGCCTGCCTCATTCACCACCATGAAAGGCCAGTGCTTCATATCCGTCTGGACAACAGCATCATCAAGCCTACATCCAATCAGACACTTGGCATCAAAAACTGTGTTGTTGGGGTTCATAAACACTTGATTTTTTGCAGCATCTCTAATCAGTTGGTTGGCATCAGTGAAAGTGACATAGCTTGGAGCAGGTTGATTTTCCTGGTCATTAGCATTTATCTCCAGTTTTCCATGCTGGAAGACAATCACACAGGAGTAGATAGTTTCGAGATCAATGCCAACTGCAGGTCCCTTCAACATGGTTGCTTGTGTATAGGCTTTGTTCTGCTAGCAAAGATGGCGCACCAAAAACCCCTCACCTACCAGCTCATTCATTGAGACCCTGCATGGTTAATTTTAAAGCTCCAGCACATTTATGAAAGGACTAGCAATATGAACTTTCTATAGGAGGCAGAAATGAAGGTAAGAATGGAAAACAAGGTTCCAGGGAAACAGAGGTGAAGGACACTAAGGAAACAGAAGTTACTCTCATACAAACTGTATACCAACACTTGCTGTGTGGATCTCAAGTAAATTTACACTAACCCAGTGAGGTTGTCCATCATTAACAGATTTTTAAGTTGAAGAATCTAAGGTTTAGAAAATACCACACAATATGCAAAATTAAAAACACTCTGTTTGATCCTAATGTTGGGATCAAGGACATTACGGGGTCATAGAGGAAAGTGATTGATGATGTATAGTGTGCCTAAGGAGAGTCACCTAGTGAGAAAAAAGTCTCTCAGGCTTTCACAGGGAGCAAATTGGTCAAACAATGGCCCTGACTTATCCAAATGGCTGACACTGATAAAAGATCTACAAAGTACTGTACATGGTTTCAGGGTAAATCCCCAGGGGATTTGACTGACCTTGTCAGATACAAATATTACATTTTTACTTATATAGGTCTTGCTTTAATTTGGTCTTAATCATCCTGCCGAAAAGTATAACTGCAAGGTATAAAAAGTATGCTGAGCTGTAAAAGTCTCAAGGCAAGAACTTCTGACAATTACCAGTTCTGCTAATACCCCACTATTATTATGGACTATTGGAATATATTGAGTTATTCTGCTGAATTCAAGTACCTACAATATTTGAACTGGCAGAAAGTATGAAAAAAGGTCCTTAAAGACTTCTCCTAATGCAGTTTCTCTGACAACAATGAAACATCCATCTCTGACAAAACAAAACAAAATAGGGAGATATAAATAAAGGAACATTTTGTAGTGAAAAAAATATATGCATACAAAATAGGATAGATACACAGCTACTTACTCTTAATTCAATGAGAAGAAAGGTTTACTAATACTGTTTAGGCAAGATATCATGTCTGCATCTTGTCCTCAGAATAACCACTATGAAGAAAAGATATGCAATGTATTAATTATTATAACTCTCCTACTAACCTGTTTTAAAACTGTTTCATTGCTATTTTATTTTTTCATTAAAATGAATAAAGAAATAATCCTAATGTTGATACTCTGGTGGGTTTAGTTTTGGTTTTGTCCTTTGTTTTGCTTCTTTAGCAGGTGTGTACAGTAAGACATTGACTGACATTGCCTGATAACATTTATTCATAGAACTCATGGTGAAATGATAGTCAGATATATATATATATATATGTATATATATATATATATATTTAAAAAGCACCACCAAGTTGACAGCTTATTCAGAGTAACTGAAGCATGAGAATACTCTGATTCTCAGGCATAAAAAGACGTGAAGTTTGAAGGAAACTTGGAAAACACCCAAGCTTCCCATGTGTGACATCTCTATTTTTGGTAACATGTTTAACCCATAGTATTATTGTGGGCTTTGTTGTTCTTTTGTATCACTGCTTTAATTTTTATATTTTCTTTTTTAGTATCTTTACTCAACAAAAAAGACTTTTACTAGATTTTTAGTAGAAGTTTGTGTAATAAATTTGATTGTTTGGATTTCATCTCAAATTGCAGTTACTTTCCCTTTAATTTGCTTGCTTTATCTCCATAGTTAATTTCCTTGAAGTACAAAAAATGTCAAATTTATGTAATAAAGTTCAATTAAAACTCTAAAGTTTATGAACAAGCATGTCTTAAAATTAAGGTGATACATTTCTATTTGTATATAATGATTTATTTAATAACATTCTGTTTATAGTATTTGTATCCACTTGTTTATAGTATTTCCTTCACTACTCTCTTCTTATTTCTGAGAAAAAGACCTGTTGGATCATGTCAGTGATTCAGACTATATAGATATATTTCTTTGTTGCAGCCATCAGCTGCCAGTTAGGAGAATTAGATCAACAAAGGCAACAACTAATGGTATTTCCCTGTCAGTTCCCTCCCTACAAGTCACAAGATTAATGACACAACTTTTCTTACAACAGCCACCTCCATATGATTGCAGGTTTTCACCCTAGGTCCTAACAAGCTCCCTCCTTTTATTCCTTCAAAAATGCTAGCAGTGGTCTCTTACTAAGAAGAGCCCAAAGATACTGAACGCTCACATTTGAGTGTGTCACTTACTGCCTCTGAGCCACAAATGGTGAAAATGAAGTGCAGGTGAACAGACAGACATTCATTTAATACATTCTGTTAAATTATCCATTTGTTTCAGGCATTAAAGCAATAAAGGGGGCCTGTCCATTAGCTCAGTTCTTTAAGTGTCTGCTTAAAGCAGTCAGGCTCAGGATACTGTGGCTGGAACTCAGATACTCATGCCAAACCAGAAATGCCATGAAGGTGTCTTGAAGTCATTAAAAAAAAAATCTTCTGCCATTTAGGGGCCGGGGAGATGGCTCAGTGGAATAAGCGCTTCCCTGGCAAGCTTAAGGGCCTGAGTTCA
>NDGN011296978.1:5533-16941 GCA_002564285.1 Tympanoctomys barrerae
CGCTTGCCAGGCAATATTAACTTGGCTTTTCCTCCCATGAGAATATCTACATAATATATCAAAGCCCGAACATGCAATTTGTAAATGATGGAAACAATATTCAGAAATGGTCTGCTATTTCTGGCCTGTAAGTCAGTCAGTACACTTCCCACCTGGCCCAAGAGCTTCCAAACTCTTTATCATCAGGTTTGTGGAAGACAAGTTCTCCATGGCTGGGGTTTGTCTTTCTCACACTCTTGTTGCTGGGACAAAATGCCCTACACTCACAAGTTAAAGGAGGAAAAGTTTATTTTAGCTCATGATGTGCAGGGGTTTTAGTCCATAGCTCACTGGCTCAGAGGCAGGGTGGGAGAACAGAGGGGCTAGGCAGTGGAGAAGCGCTTCATGGTGGGGCAGGCAGAAAGCCAGCTTTCTTCTTTCTCTTTTTATTCCATCTAGGCAGGGAATAAACCTGTTGGCTCACGCCACGCTCTGTCAGGGAGGGTTTTTCCTCCTGAAGAGACCCATCATCTACACACAGAGCTACACTGAAATGATCAGTGGTTTGATCTAGTATCACAGAGTCCAGTGACTCCCAGAAGCCCCAGCTATGATCTCCAGAGGCTGGGAGACATCTGTATATAGGGTGTAACAGCAGGTAGGTAGTTTTCAGGGTTAGATTCTTAGGAGGAGCGTATAACCTAGATGCCTCACATACACAGTTCACCTAGTAGGATTCATACTCGTATGCAAGAATTGAATACCCCACTGATCTGAGGGGAGGCAGAGCTCCGGCGGTACCTAAGGGATGGCACTGAGCTGTCGATACAAACCACTTCCCCTGCTTGCCCACTGCTTACCTCCTGTTCTGCTTCCTGGATCCCAGCAGGACATGGACCTCTACTCAGGATTAGGAACCCCTGATGCTTCCCAGTTCTTCTCAGGAAAATACTATTCTTTCCAGGTGTTAGTCTTCTAAGGAATAAAAACTGAGGGCAGCATTGCCCTCTGGAGCCCTCTGCCCTGTGAGGGCAGTGGCATCTGTAACCCACCACAGGTAAGGCATGATGCTCAGAGTACGCGCAAGGCCTCAGCAACTGCGCTGTGGAGGAAGACCGATGTAAGTTGCGCAATGCTCGGCCATGAGTTGTGCGTCTCCTCCTGGCCTCAGCCTCCCTAAGTAAACACATGCCGTGAGCACTGAGCTTCCACCTTCATGCCAGGAGGCACACAGCCGTCATCCTTCCCTGGCCTGTGCTGTGTGGAACATGATGTGATCCAGGGCCCAAACATTCCTCTGGGCAAGGCTTCCCCTCCCAAAATGGCTACTTCTTTCTGCACAGACCTCTTCACTTTACAGCCTCATAGTTATTCAAATAATTTTATTTCCCCACCAAAGCTTAAAAATTAAGCTCTTACATGTTGCTTGTTGAAACCCATTCTTTGCAAACTACTCCATATTCTATGAGAAGTGATCAAAATACAGTGAATTATTAAATTGGAAAATTATCACAGTTAAAGACTATTTCTATTGATCCCTTTCAAAATATTCCTCATTGCTCTAAGCATATGTATCCCGCCACTCTCCTCTCTCTCTGAAGCGGCTCTGGGAGTCCCAGCTTGTGAGTACTCTTAGGCATTGCCATGTCTGCCTCCGCATCCTGAGGCTTTGTGAAATGTTCACCTTTCATGGTCGTAGAGGCTTCTGGGAGGAGCAGGAAGCCACGCGGTGCTAGATCCGGTGAATAAGGTGGAAGGGGATGCGCTGTGGCGCTTTTATGAGCTGCCTTTCCATTCTGTGGCAGTCTGAGGCCGCATCTGTCTGAGGCCGCATNNGTCTGAGGCCGCATCTGTCTGAGGCCGCATTCATGCTTTGATCAAATCTCATCAATACACTTGCTAAATAAGACCACCAGAGCTGCTTCACATATTGGCAAAACATAATCGAACATGTTTTTGAAGAAAAAGAAAGCATTTTGAGGGGGGATTAATAGCAATGTGTCTTTTTCAAGTTTTATCAACACTTGCATGACTATTTAAATTAGGTGATGTGATTTGGAGCAAAACAGAGACTTGTATAGAAGCAGAAGAGCTGTTGATCAGTTTGAGGAATGTGAAGAAGCCTGGGGAGAAGGGAGCCAGGGGAGCCTGAAAAGAAGGAGTAATTCAAAGAAAATTATTTAAGTGAAATGCAAAATAAGGATTTTGTATTTGTATTGATATCTTGGCTTTCTGATGCAAGAGCAACAATGTGGTACTTTAAAATGTGTGTTTGATTTATTTCACTCAGAATTATGGAGATGCATCTATTTTCCTAGAAGTGTTTTTCTTTCTTTATGACAGAGTAGTATTCCATTTTATATGCATACCATAGTTTTGTACATTTATCTCTGATGGGCATATATGGTCCTTTCCCAAGATTTAGATGTTATAAATTAGATTGCTAGAAACATGGGTATATTGTGCTTTGGTGACTTTAACTCTTTCAGAAAGATAACTAGAAAGGAAGTAGCTGATCACATGGAATCCCTAGGTCTTTGAGGAATCTCCATTTTAATTTCCGTAGTGATCTTACCAGTTTACCCTCCCTGACAATGAAGAAGGGTCACTTTTGCTTCTGAGAGCATATTGGGCAGAGACAGGAGGGAGGAGGAGCTTACTCAGTGGGAAGTGAAACAAGAGGTAGGAGGAGAAGATCGAGAAGGAAGGGAAAGGGATTTAAAAAAAAATTGAAGAAAAAAATGGAGATAAAGTTTTGTAAATGGGAGAGGGGAGAAACACTGGAGGGAGAGGAAAGGAAAGGGTGAAAGGGTCGAGATGTGTTATGTGTGGGTACAAATGCCCCATGATAAGTACGTTCATCATGTACAGCGAACTTGTACTAATGAAAAAAGGAAAAATTAGGCCTGTATGAAACTGACTGTACAGGAAACAGTTAAAGAGGAATTAAAACTAAAGTATTGCTGATGATTTTTTTCTATGTCAGGAGTTCAGAGAAGAACAATGAAGGGTGGAAAAGGCAAGGAAGGTTACCCCAGAGGCCTGGTTTGAAAACCTTTGAAAAAATGAGAAAATTTAGCCAGGCACAAAACGGATGGCATTGTGTACATAGATTTATAGAACCCCAGTCACTAGGATTCAATTGAGAATTTTGCGTATTACAAAAAATTGGTTCCATAAAATTCTAGACATGTCTGAAGTTACTGTTTAATTTCTTAGGTGCAATATCCTAAGAAAATGGTGTGAAACATCCAATCAGTTCATAAGGACCCGGGACTACATAGTTTCCTCTGTTTCTTTTGTGTCTTCCAAATGTGTGTAGAAGAGCGTTCTAGTTGATAAGTTCTAATGAGCGCTTGTGAATTTATCATATATTTGGATGTGAAAATATAATTATTATAATGTGGACTGTACATAATTACTATGTCTGAAGATGTGCCTGTAACAGTCATAGGGCACTAGCAAAGGCATCAACAAAAGCTTTATACTAAATTCTGAAAAGTTCTAAATCAGGCAATAAACTATAATTATTTTTTGTTTGTTTGTTTGTTTTTTAATGGAAATCAAACACAGGACCTTGCACTTGCCAGGCAGGCGCTTGTGCCACTGAGTTATATCCCCAGCTGTTACTATATGTATTTTATCTTCCTACTTGAATAATATTCTTTCTAATGAAACTTAGAAGGGCACCTTTAAAGTGAGGTGTGCTGGATATATTGTCAAACTCTTCAGAATTACTAGCCTCAAATAAGCAGTGCTGTGTAGAACAAAAAATGCCTTTGACCCTAAGCTGAGATTCAACTTCCTGTCTTCCTTCCCCTTTCCCTGAGCTCCCAAACTTAATGTTACCCAGCGCAGACCTCATTCTTAAGAGTTATTGACATGCTTGTCCATGCATATATACTGTAGTACCTGAGAAGGACTCCTCAAAATTAGGAATACACAAACCAATGCAGTGAGCCACTGTTCCCAAAGGGAATATCAGTAGGATTTCAAGAAGGAGCCCTGGGCAGGGGCGTCAGCTATAAAAATGCTGATATGTAAAAAATACATGTAGGATGCCAGAAGGAAATCTGAGAAGTACACAGCCATCATGTAGCTGAAACAACTTCTGCATATTACACGGTTTATAGGTCTTGGTAGGATGGAACTCAGACTCCAGGTGAGATTATCCCCTTGGTGCCATCAACTCCTTACTTCCGGGGGAGAGCTTGCTGCCAGGAGGCTCAGGCAGAGGCCTTCTCAAGGCATTGACTGAAGCAAGGATCTCCCTCTAGCCCAGAGGTGTGGTGAGGTGCTGTGGCTCCTGCTTGGGCCTTTTATTGATAAACAGACTAGTGATCAAAGCTTTTCAACTGTCTTTTTAAATTCTGACCTCCTCCATAAATGGTTGAATGAAGATCTGAACCCTAGTCTGTGTGACTAATGGGCATCTTCCTAAGAAGTTAGGAGGGGGAGAGGGAAGAGGAGGGAGTGTTCTGAAAAGCCTGGCTTCTCTTTCCACCTCCCTCCCCCTTGGGGTGTGAGAACTGGGTAGAGAGGCACTAGGGTTGGCAGGCAAAGAAAAGAAGGGGTAAGAGTGGGAAAGGGAAGGTGGGAGTTTTGAATTTGAAATTCTTGGAGATCAAAAATAGACCAAGGAAGAGTCAAGAGTGTGACATTACAGAAAAGGGAGAAATTAGTTAAGCTTAGAGGGATGCCACTACCCTTTAAATATTAAATATTTCTTCCTTTAAAGGGAAAAATTTTATCACCATTGTTGGTTTAAATATAGAATATTATTTAAGTACATAGCAATGTAAAACAGGCATAATTTCTATTTGACTAAAATATAGATAAATTTAGCAAGAAATGTAAACCAGTGAAATATATTGTTATTTGTTACCCACTTTTGATCAATCCAACAAATGTTTGGTAGACACACTTGGTATTCTAAGCACTGGGAATATAACAGTAAATAAGATAGACAATTGCTCTTCCTCCAGAGTTGAGATGGCATTAATAGTAACAAATTTATTTAATATAAAGAATGACTTTTTGCTGAAATAAAATCTCTGATAACAACATGGACATATAACGAACTACTTTTGATTTTGGTATGGGCATAAAATAGAAGACATTCTAAAATGGCTCAATTATTTCAATATTTGTCATTATAGTGGGCCCCAAAAGTCCATGGGGATTATGTTCCTTGAGCACCCACAAACTGTGGGAAAACTGTGATTTTTAGATATGCTCAGAAAAATGCCTATAGATTCCTATTTTTGTGATTTAAGCACTAAGTGTGTTGTGGATCCCACACTTACAAAACGTAATTTAATAAAATACTGTCTTAATAAAGCTTTAGAAGCTGCAAGGCATTTTGGTGGCATCTCAGAGATTCTCAAGGCTTTACGAAGAACAAAGCCAAAAGCACTGCAGATAGCTACTCCCAGAACAGCAGCCTGTCAGGATGCAGAGGATGGCGCAGCTGCTGACGGGCAGCAGCCAATCAGAAACGAGGAGAGCTGAACGGTGCTCTTGATTGGCTCCCTGCAAACCTCCTGACCGCACCTCCCAAAAAACTTGGGGAGAGTATTTGTGGTTTCTGTAATATTGTGCGAGTTTTTGTGAAACAATAAGAGTCTGTGGAAAAAATCCTAGAACTAAGGCTTCAAAGGAGTGGTATATTGCATTCAAATGACTGATAAATACCCGATGATATGAGTTGGCTTTCATGTGACGTGACCATCACATTTCTAGTTAACTCTAACTAGCTGTGACAGTGAAATTATACTTGTAACAGTGCCATTATAGCCTTATGTTCATAAGTACAACCTGAAATCATGGTTAGTAGTCGTAAGGCATCATTAAAGGGATCCTGAAAACATGATTGTATATAGTCATATAAGTAACAAATACCATTAAGACATATAGGAAATTCCAAAAGTCACACGAAAACTTTTTAAAACTTGGTTTAACAAATATTTCAATAAATTAGTTTTTCAGCCTCAATTTGACTTTTAATAAATTTTGAGCTATTTGAGGACAGAGCACCACTTCTTGAAGTCTATATTCACAATTTCTTCAATTTATCTTGTGTGAATTAGACACATAGACAAGTTTTTTTAAGGAAATAAACTGCTGATCCAAAGCACATTTAAGTTTTTTATGGGTATCTGTCATCTCACCATTTTTCCATCAGAGATTTTTTTTTTCTCTTTTAAAACACATGTGTGGTTAGAAATGTGCCAATGTTCGCCATAGTTATTTTGACTCAAAATTGCAAAATTTGAGAAAAAATTCCTGTCATCCAAATAGAATCTTTTTCTCCACTGATAATTTGGTCCTGGGCCAGTCAGATAGCTTAGTGATACCTGAGGTGCCTGCTTAGGCACACGGAGGGACTGGGGTTCAACCCCCTGTGTGCTGTGCTGGGGAAAGAGATGGTGAATGAGACTGGGCGTGGTGGCAATAAGCCCCATGCTTGGGAGGCTGAAGCAAGAAGATGACTGTGCTTCTCATCTGTGTAGTGAGACCCTGCAGACCCTGTACTAAATACATAAAAAAGATTATAAAAATAAAAAAGATAATTTGGTCCCATGTTTATCTGCAGCCTCGGAGTTGAAATTCAGTGCATGTATATGTACATGCACTTTCCTGATATTCATAGTACTAGTAATATCACTATCCCTATCATGAACAGAAAACTGCCATTATTTTATATTGTGTTATACTGTTTCAGTCCTTTTCAGATATATATATATATGCATATATACATATATGCATATATACATATATGCATATATATACATATATGCATAGTATTTGTGTCTGTGTTGAACAAGGAAAGACAAATGTGTATTCTTCTAGATGTAGTATGTTTAAACCTGCTATAAAAATGCTGATATGTGAAAAGTACATGTAGATGCCAAAAGGCAATCTAAGGTGTGCACAGTCACCATGTAGCTGAAATGACTTCTGCATATTACATGGCTTGCAGTACCTGGACTTCCTGCGATCCTGGGTGAGCAATTGTAAGGAAGAAGTCTGAGGAGATCAGAAGTGACTAGCTCAGCCAAAGCTCTAGAATTGGAGTTAGGAAGGAAGCAGACTCTTGTTGCTAAGCAACCAGCATTCTAGGAGGAGACCTCAAACTGGACGCCTGCAGCTTTGCCCCTCAGCATGACATGCTTGGAGTGTGTGTGACAATAGCTGGTTTCCCCTTGCAAACTGGCCTGCAAAGTCCAGCGTGTGTGCTGCGCGCAGAACGTGCCCTTGACCTTCTCAGCTCACTGCGTAGCCCAGATGGAGGAGACAGACAGCTCTGGGACTTCAGCAAAGCCCCCACTGAGTCCATCAAACTGCGCCAGGGATGATCTGCTCCGATCTGGCTGGCCGTGCATTGTCCTGTCTGTGGCTCCTGGGATGGGGGTGAGGGGCCTCCGGACAGAGCAGGAAAAGCTATGATGACGTGTGTTCTCAGGCATACTCAGGTCCTGGGGACCAATGCTGCAAGTGGGGGAGGGGAAGATGAAAATGGTCCATTCTGTCCCGTCCTCCAGGGAGAAAGCAAACCAGTCTGCTGTCGAATTGGCAGTAGATAATTTTTGTACCCAAACTGTTGAAAATGGCAAATTCATTCTCTCTCTCTCTCTCTCTCTCTCTCTCTCTCTCTCTCTCTCTCTCTCATAAAATTGTGACTAATCAGTGTCTCTGAAGTGTGGTGCTCTGGAGGATCTGACTGCTGTAGAATATTAGTAATCATTTTCCTGATGCCCCAGAGGTAGCTGTGGAACTTTTGTATTTTTCTCAGGCACAAAAGAAAGAAATGGCATTATGGGACTTTCATTTGTCCACATCTATGAACCATTTCCAATGTCCAAGATGGAACTATAAAAGCTGTCCTGTAATGCAATTTTTAAAATAAACATATTTTAAAATGACAACACTAGGGCTGGCCAGATAGCTCAGCAGACTAAAGCACCTGCTTTGGCAGAGCACAGCAGCCAGGGTTCGATCCTCAGTGTGCCATGCCCGGGTGCACTGTCGCCAGGGTGCACTGAGATGGCAATTGAGACTGGGCGTGGTGGCATGCATCTGTAATCCCAGCTCTTGGGAGGCTGAAAACAGAATTACTATGAGTCTGATCTATAGTGAAACCCTGTAGACCCTGAAGACCCTGTACTAAATACATTAAAAAAAGTACAGTACTAATTTGACAAATCTTTTATGCCACTAAGTTAGACCTCCTAAATGTTAATATTTGCTATGTTGATCTAGGACAGAAAAAAAAAATCCTAAATTTTCAGCATGCTAATTTGTCAAAAATTTGACCTAAAATGGTAGGTCTTTATCGATTATATGATGGTATGAATGCCTGCATGTTTTTATATAGAATACATAATTACAAACTACCTTAAGATGACAGTGATAAATGTGGGACCCAATTTGAATATCTTTCCTGAGGGAACCAGGGTGGTGTGCTGCTTCCTTCATCCATCTTCCTGGTGTCTTGGCAAGCCGGGGCCTTGTGTCGGAGTCTACACCTATCCCTAAGAGACGAGCGTATCTAAGCAAAGAAGTTAGATATACAACACCCGTGTAGCACCCAGCTAGTCCTCAGCACGGTGAGGAACAGCGAGAGCTCTGACTTGGAAGACGGATGCTGTTCACAGCTTTCCAGTACTGCTTTCAGGGTTTACTAGCTGTATGTCGTTGGTAAGTTATCTTCTCAATACTTTCCATTCTTTACCACTAAAAAGAGAGAGTATACTTATTGCTGCAGTTATCCAGTCATGGGGTCCTAAAATAATTAAATCAAATAGCACAGGACCTATCGCATCATCATCTGTGATTGGAGGGAGAAGATAGCATTGTCATTTGCCTGGCTGTGCCCTGACAATGCCTGGTTAGCAAGTTTCATCAAAATCTGAATTATATTCATCCAGATCCTTTTCTTATCTATAATGTTGCCTAATGTCTATAATACTGATTGATGATTATAATATGACCATTAAGATTCCAAAATGGTCACTGTTTGAGTGGCCGCTCCATCCTAGAACACCTATCTCATCTTTGGCCTTTAGTCCTGGGAATCATTGATGGCCTGATTTACCTCTTACCCTCCCTATGAAGCCCTTCCAAAATTTTATGTCTCTCAGTTACCATCAAGTGCTCTCTTATAGCATTTATTATTTTTTTTTTTGCTATTCCTTGGGATTTAGATGTAATAATATTTTAGAATTTTCCTTTTCCTGTACATATTAGGATCACATCTATTTCTTTGTATCACTGTGTGTGATAAGCCATGATAGTTAGACTCTATGAAATGTTTTCTGCGGAAAACTTTTGAATTTAAATTAAGACTTGAGGCCTTAAGCAAAGATATAGAATATAAGACAAATGTATTTCACTTCCCTGCTTCAATGGAGGACGTTAATATTCAACTGTGTCAGTCTTTCACAATAAACCCAATTGTAACTCCGAAGATTTCAGTTATAGTAAAGGTGATTGGATAGCGGCACAAAACTGAAGATCTTGAGTCCAAATATTTATTGCTTATGACTTCTCTCTATTGAACAGAGTAAGGAAGTAGATGAAATTAGAACCAGCCAATATTAGTTAATGCCATTGGAAAGAATAGAGAAAAGATTGATACCGATCTTTCTTAAAGATGGGGACAGTAATGGGAAGATGAAGATAAATTTTTAAAGTGATTTTTGCCTGGAATTGGAAAGGAATTAAATAACAAAATACATAAAACAGGGTATATTAATCAAGATTCTTTAGAGAAAGCAAATGAGTCAATTAGAGGGGGAGAGGCAATGAGAGGAAGAGGAAGAAAGGAAGGAAAATTGTGAAGGAAAGAGGAGGAAGAAAGGGAGAGGGAGAGACAAAAGGAGAGGGAGAAGAGAGAGGGAGAGAGAGAGAGAGAGAGAGATTTAGTATGAAAATTGACTCACATAGCTAGTCCAAAAATCTGCTGTTGGCCAGGAAACCTTCAGTCCAACTCCAAGAGGGTGAGACCAACAAAGGGAGGAAGGTATGGATGTATGTTTCTGAGTTTAACAATTATCAAAGGTTATGGAAAATAGATTTTGTGGAGATGAGAAGGCAACATGAGGATAGGAAGGATGGAAGGGGAAGGAAAGCAAAGAGATGGGATGTGGATATTTACCAATGCCCCACAGTGAATACAATCATTATGTCATAAGCATATACTAATAAAAAATTTTAAAATAAGTAAAAATCAGTAAATAAATTGAGGCCAGAGGAGCAGGAACTCTGATGTCTAAAGGCAGAGATGGAAATCAGGAAGAAAGAGAAAAATCTACCCTGTATTTGTGTTTCTGTTCAGAGTATTCAGGCTCTGAGTTATGGGGGGAGCCTGGGTACAGGGCTGAGGCAGATCTTCTGTCTACACGCTTACTCTTCCCCAAACACTCTCACAAGCACATCCAGAAATAATGTTTCATGTGGGCATCCTTTAGGCCAGTCTAGTTGACACAAAGTTAAGTTCACACAAAAATATTGTTTGATGATCACCGTCTCGAGTCTATTTATTGTAGAAAAGAATAAAGGAAAATACAGACACAAGTTCAAAATAAAGAGCAAAACTAAAAGTGAGATAATGGAAAGTCAGGAAACAGATCCTTCTTAAGTGGGAAGGGACCAAGAGTTGGAGGGGGGAAGAGGAGAGGGGAGGAAACGAGGTGAAGTCAGGAACTAAGCTGTGGCACGTCCACGTACTGACTGCGTACCAGGAATGACAGCATTGTGTACTGAAGACATGGACTACAGAAAAAAGATCAAGACTAACTGTGCCAAGTGCTGATGAGCAGCTCGAGGTGTACACTTGTCATGGAAATGCAAACTGGTGCAACCACGTTGGAACACAGATCAACCAATCCTTATGAAGCTAAATGTCCGTTTATCCACTTGACAATCCTGCAAGTATTACCTAAGAGAATGGAAAAGTGAATGTCTACTCAAAGACTTGTATAACACTGTTCATAGTAACTGCTGGTTTTAGCTTCAAACCGGGAACAATTCAAAGGGCAACGACTAGTGGGGCTTTCCTTACCAAAATGTGCGACATGCATAAGACTAAACATCATGCTGTGTAAATGACACAAGACATAAGGGTCCATGTACTCTATGCATTCATGTTAAGTTCTTAAAAAATAAAGAAAAACATAAACAGGATTACAGTGACAGAAATTAGACTGGGGGTTGCCCAGAGCAAAAGATTTTTCTTAAGTAGATACAAAAGCTATTTTGATTTTGGTAATGATTATATGTTGTATATATTTTGCCAAAAGTCACTGAATTATGTGTTTGAAATGATGGAATTTTATAGTATGTAGCTAAACCCTAATAAAGCTGGGCCAGGGAGATGGCTCAGTGGAATAAGTGCTTCCCTGGCAAGTGTAAGGGCCTGAGTTCAA
>NDGN011297021.1:0-17763 GCA_002564285.1 Tympanoctomys barrerae
TAGCTGGCTTGAATAGGATTTCCAGTCCTAGTTTCTTAAGGAGTCTCCACACTGATTTCCATATTTGTTGTACCAGTCGACAGGTGGGAAAAATTTATAAGTGGAAGAAACTTGTCTATCTTTATTAATCAATATGATGTTTGATTTTAAGATATGAAGCAATGCCTAGGTATCACTGGATATTTAAGAAATAGCAACAAAAAGATGGAGGCCAAGATGGCAAAAAAAAAAAAAAAAAAAAACAGAAAAATGAAATCAGGAAGATACAGAAGTAATTCAAGGAACTAAGAAGAACCACATAAGAAAGCATTTCTTTAATTATTGTTTATATTCTTAAAGAACATGTGAAGACTATATATATATATATATACATATATATATATATATATAGTAGATACAAGGTTTATGAAAAAAATCAGTTAGAATTTAACAAAATATTCTTAGAATTTTAAATTGTGGTTATAAAAAATTAGTAGAATCTTTAGAAAATACAATCAATGCATTTTTCAGAATGCAAAGAAAGAGAATCTTATAGCAGCTCCCAGAAACAAGTACCATTAATCTGGAAAATCTGACACCTCCAGAGAGAGGAAGAAGCAGCAGAGAAGAAAGAAGGTACCAAAGAGCATTTCTTAGATCTCAATAAAGCCATGTAGCATCAGATTGGAGTCATCTCCTGAGATCAACTGATTATACTCAGAAAAAATAAAATAAATTTCTGTGACTGGCATTTATCAACAAAGACAGATAAGAATTCCTTAAAACACGAAGCCTGAAAAGAGTATGTACCATGGTTAACAATAGTCAGATTAAGACCAGATGTAGTTCTTATCAGTAACTCCACGTGGTATGTTCTGATGGAAGATGATTTTTGCACTTAAAATTCCATACCAAACCACAGGATCAGCCAGTGATGCGTGAGCAATAACACTGTCTCATGAAGTGCAAAGCTTCAGAAACTCTGCCACTAACTTCCTGGGTGACAGACCAGTGGGTAGCTTCCTCAGTACCTAAGGGGCAGAGACAGACAAACAAGCAAAAAAGATTCCAAGAAAAAGGAACTACAGGAGAATATAATGAAAGATCCCAGGAGGACAAGTGCACAGGCAGGTTCAGAATGCAGGTGACCCAAATTGAAATGGGAAAAGAGAAGGCTCCTTCAAGAACTTCTTTCAGAAGAAGTACAGACAAGCTGCTCATTGGAAAATAAGATCAACTCAGTTGGGAATTCTCACTGATCACAGTGACCATTTTATTTCTTGCAACAAGAAGAAAGGAGAAAATTGAAATTCAGTTTAAAGAAACACATACAAGAAAATTGTGGCCAAGCTGTGGAGCAAATATAAACTGAAGATGATGTGGACACTTGGAAAAATGAAAACACTTATTTTCAGGGTCACTCTCAACCCTAATATTCAAGAAGTCCAAGGCAAGAGGATCCCAAGTTTGAGGCCAGTCTGGCCAACACACTAACAACCTATCTCTAAAATTAAAAAATAAAATGGGCTGGAGAGATAATTTAGTGTTGAAGTAAAACGTTGACTCAGTATTTAAACTCAACTCTTCCCAAATTCATGTTCAAACACTGAAAAGTTGGAGACCTGAACACACTTTTCCCATAAATAATTGAAAATCAAATAATTGGCTCTGAGGCTCAAACATTTTACTTATGAATTCCTTTCTTCAGGATTTTACCATATTTTACATTTTTTCTTTAATGCTATCATGGTTCTCATAGTTTTCCTCTTAACTTTATTGCTGGTACCACTAACTTTCTTTGGAGCCATTGTTACAACATTTTACATAAATAAGACATAAAAAAGAGCACAGTGACTAATGTTTTAACACCTTAACACAAGCACTGTGTTGTCTGGCTGAGAGCAACAAATAGACTAAAGCATCTCTCCTTTGTGTTCTCAGGGAGGTGTGACTTGTGCCTCTAAGCCCATTCTGGATTTTTCAGGTCAGATTTTCATTTGGACTATCCAGAAAAGTTACCTATACCAAGCAGATTTTTTTAGTCTTTGCTATTTCAGTAGTGGAGAGTCAAAGCTTGGAGCCATTGTATAACTGAGGTACCAACATACTTGCATATGCCTAGCGTACACAAGGCACTGGTTTTTATTCTAGTCTGCACAAGACTTGTGATTACAAGTGATACTGAATTTTGCTTAACAAAGCAATTTGTACTCTTTTTAAAAAATAAATAAATAATAATAATCTGTTCCATTGGGGTGAAAACAGTAATTACATAAGCAAAATGTCATAAGTGCTGTTTCTTGGTTACTAACTTTATACTAATTTACTCAAGTTGAAAGCACATGTAAAGAATGAGCTGTATGGGCCAAGGAGATAGCTTGGTGGCCTAAATGTCTGCTTGGCAAGCACAGGGATCTGGGCTCCATCCCCAGTACCGCCTGCCAGACCAGCCATGCTCCATGCTGCACCATACCAGCCAGCGGTGGTACACGTCTATCATCCCTGCACTGGGAGGCTGAGACAGGAGGATCACCAGGAGTCCCAACTGTACAGGGAAACCCTGTAGTAAATAAATCTTTACTACAAAAGTAGTAAATCAAAAGATTTACTAAAAGAAAAACCTTTTGCTAAAAGTACAAGAAAAAAGTGGAACTGTTTACCTTTTGTGTTAGGTAATTCAAAGGAAGATATAAAGATTAAGAATACAGCCGACACATCTAGTTATAGAGGAATGGGGAGGGAAAGTGAGAGCTGCTTATGGAATCTGATCTTTTATTAAAGAACTAATTGATACCAGTATCCATCCATATAGAGAAAATAAATGGGTAATGTTGAAACTTCAGTATAACTCCACAGGGCCTAAGCTTGAATTTGAAAAGCACATACATAACTACATCTTCTAATAAGCTTAGACAAGTAAATGTTTCTGGAAGTACTAATGTTCACTATTGCTGGCCAGGGATATAGCTATGGGACATAAGCCCCTGCCCAGGAAGTGCAATGTCCTGAGTTCTCTCCAGTACAAAATAATAAAACAAAACTATTTTTAAGTAAATAAACTTTTGCAGGTAGAGACTGATTTCCAATGACTCACATTCCACATTACATGGAAGTTCCTTGAAGCAATGACTATTTGAGTTTCAAGTGTGGCAAGAAGTTGAACCAGAGGCAATGCAGACTTCGAGGAATTTTGCTGTATCCTTAGTGCCATGCATCAGATTTAACACAGCTCTGGGAGGTTTGGCCCAAAAGGTCAGTGTGAAGCTTTCAGGGAAAACATGAGTTAACGATATATCAATAAGCTTTAGGATGCGTGAGTGGAAATGGAAGTCATAGAAATGGGCAGTGGACTGCTGATATGTGTACTTCAGATGTGGTACTTCTGTACTCAAGTATAGCATGTCATGTTTGACCTCCCAGAGCTCATGGAGAAGTTGGGGCAGATAATGTGCTTGTGAAACCAGATGCTTTCCAGGGATAGAGTCCTCATACTACCTGTATCAAGCCACAATATCTAGTACACAGGCAGGCATATAGAAATTGAAAATAATCCTATCACCCACCTTAGATGCTCATAAATCAGATAATGTGTTTCAGTAAAAACAAATAAAACCTCAGGAAAATGCCAGAGGACTCCAGCCCTAGGAACTTGACTTTATAAGGCTATATTTATCTGCTTTTCAGCATTGACACCCTATGAAGTACCTGTACCCATAGTGTGAGGGAGGAGAGCATGAATTTGACTCATGGATTCAGAGGGTTCAATCTATAGTTATCTGGCTCCATGGTGGAAGGGCCTGGTTGAGCAAAGTTGATGATTTCATAGTGAAGGGGAAGCAGATCAGGCAAACAGTACCAGAGGGGAAGGAACAAGGGACCAAGCATAGACCCCAAGGCCATGACCCACCTAGACACATCCAGAAATGGCTACACAAATTATCTGAACACATCAAAAAGCCAATCAAGTTGGCACTGTCCTAACTGCCACAATATATGTATAATATAGGGTCAGATTGTCTAACAAGCTCAATGGGGAAAGGTTCTCAGATGGAGTCAATAGTTCATTTCTGCTAAGCAGACTATTCTGTAGCTGAAGATTGATTTTGAAAAAGTTCCTTCTCCTATTAAATCACATTGCATCCAAGTGACATAGAAGTGAAGGTTAAAGGAGTTGGGGCAAATGTGACTGCTCTATTATGAGAAAACACCTGTTAGGAGGGTCTACCTGAGACCCAAGGCTCACCGAGCAGGAACAGACAAACTGCACAAGTAAGCACTTTGTAGAACCTTATCTTTCTGCCTGATGTCTGCCTGACTTGGCCTGCATCAAGTCATCTTCTAGCTCCTACACACAACTGTGCTGGGACCTAGCAAACACTTTCTAATTCTCTTGCAGTGAGCTATTAATCTTTCAGTTATGATTACAGTCAGATGTTAGCAAATTCCAGCTGTGTTCAAAGCCACTGTCCAGAATACTGCCAAATCCTTGATAGCAAAAGACTGAGATTTGGGGTGAAAAGATCATTAGAAATATGATTAATAAAACTTTATTCTAACTACAAAAGGATAGCATCAAAATAGTCTTTTTGAAAAAGTCAACAATTATGTGTGTGATATGTTATGGTCTATGCCAATCATTATCCCAAATTTCTTCTGACAACACCTTACACTATCTTGTCTAAATTTGTGTGCCCTTATTTTATTTGTTTGTTTGTTTTTGAGGAACCAGGAATTGAACTCAGGCCCTTGTGCTTGCCAGGGAAGCACTTATTCTACTGAGCCATCTCCCTATCCCTGTGCCCTTTTTTTAAAAGATATGGTGAAATTTGACATGAAAAAGAAGGTGGTTTAGATGGACAAACTTAGCAACATTGATTTTACTTCACAGGGATACATGTTTTATGTAGGATGGTCACAATATCCAAATTCATCTTGAATGCAATATTTTTTGAAAATTCAGCAATTTTTGTCAAGGAAAACATTGCTATGTAATGTTATTTATTTGATTTTCTGTTGTATTCACCTATTATTTCTTGAATATTCTTAAATCTGTCTATATTTCATGTTAATATTTAAGTAATCATAGAGACAAATATCAAGAAATTTTAAGAAATAAAAATAAATTGCATCAGCCAGATAGTTCAGTAGACTAAAGTGCCTGCTTAGGCAGAGCTTGGGGACCAGGGTTCGATCCCTGGCACCACACGGCACACCAGCCCCACCCCTGGGGCGCCGTGAGATGGCGATTGAGACTGGGTGTGATGGTGTACATCTGTAATCCCAGCGCTGGGGAGGCTGAAAACAGGAGAATCACTATAAGTCCAATCGACATAGTGAGACCCAGTAGACCTTGTACTAAATATATTAAAAAAGAAATAAAAACAATTTATAAGAAATAACAGCTTCTCTGTACTCAGCCTCTCTCCTCATTAATCCCACCCTGCAGCCTGGACATAGATATTGTCACTGTTATTCCTATTCTGTATGCCCAATTTCTTTGACACATTCTGAATTTCTCTTAACAGCCTTTCTCCTCTTTTCTTATCCTTTTAACTTCCTAACTAGCCATATTAATCAAGCAGATATTATCAATCTCTTTCTTCCTATCTCTAAATTACTGAATCCCAAACTCGAGTTCTGGATGTATACTTAACCATAAAATTAACATTGTTAATTGAACAAGCGTCTATAATTAAGAGTATTTTACTTGAAATCGTGGGTTTCTATTTTAAGACTATACAGGCTAACTAAATATAGTTTCTTTTTGGCTAGGGATGTATTAATTCATTGAGGTGACATGAGTTATATGTCTGGCTCAGCAGTTCTGATCATATGCATTTTATGAATATAATATGATAATCAGTATGGCTGTGCATATTAAAATTGTGAAAAAGTACTAACTTATTTAGTACAATTTGATTTGGTATGCGCTATGTTTTAAACATGAAGTTGGCTCTAAAAGATTTAGTAAAAAGTAAAAACATGGTTAAATATTATTAAATCATAATTTTCAAGTATGTTTTCATGAAGAAGAAAGAGGATCCTGAGCACAGATTGGTAGGTTCCTTCATTCTTAGTTTAACCAAAACAACTTCAAGTATACAAGAAGAACATACATAGAGCACCATGACATTTGGAAGAATTTCCCCCTGTTTTATATGACTTTGGAGACTCTGTACTCACTGACATTGTCAGACTTTGAGATTCACCTGTAGCATTAGATGTCTGCACAGTGTTGACAACAAGCACGTTGGGAGGCCCTGAACACTGGGAAACACAGTTGTAGAAAGCTCCAGTTTTCCTTCTTTTCCTAGAAGTATGGCCAGGGCCCTTGGGTGTGGGTTTTTTACAGATACTGGTTTTCTCCCACACATTTCATCTCAAATTTTCACAGATACACAGTTTTGCAAAAGGTATGTATCAAAAGTATTATGATCAATTCCAATCAAAGAAGTAAGTGAATGTAAGAAAAATGAATGAAGATAAATGAATAATTATTTTGAAGAAAGCCATCCTGTTTCAAGTATACTCACAGTTCGCAGGACACTGATGAAGGAAACCAGGGCTGCTGTGTGTCAGCTATAGTTATGTTTGAGCATGCTCTCCCATTTTATTGGAGAAGAGAATCTGAGATTTAAAAATATAAATAAATCCCTTCTATGCATTGAAATTACACCTTTATATAACTTTACGTCTTATATCTTTTTATCTTTTACACACTTGCTGAGACATTCCAGTTCCATACCTTTTTTTTCATTGATAAGAGAGCTGGCTTGTTAATATGCAAATATTTTTAGGAAAATACTTTTATTTCTATAATGCAAAATATGGGTAAAGAATTATAACTGAATTCCCTTGTATATCTATTTTCTTTCATCAGGATTCTTTAAAACAACAGGTGTTTGGTAGAATAAATTTAATCTAAGCTTACTTTTCAATTAGGAAATATTCCTTAAAGACTAAATATTAATAGAAACAAAAAGCTAGCCTAAAATAACTGAACTGCCATTCTCCAGTGTGATAATCACCATTGCATCATCTAACTTAAAATTTTATATTAGCCTTAGTTTCCTGCATGAAAATGAAATTGTTGGTGGTCTAATGATTTTGTTTGTTAGATTTTTTATTTTGGAATAATTTCTTATTTACAGAGAAGTTGAGAAGATAGTTCAGAGAGTTGCTGTATGCCTTTCACCCAATGTCCTCCAAAGGTAATATTTTTATATAACTGTGATGCGTTTGTCAAGATTGAGGGGTTAATGTCATTATATCAGTATTAACTAAACTGGGATTTATTTGAATTTTCTCAGTCTTTCCACTAATACTTTCTTTCTTTTCAAAGATGCAGCCACAGAAACCATGTTGCAATTAATTGACTTGTTTACTAATCACCTCTCATCTGTGATGGTTTTATAGTCTTGTTTTTGACAGTTTTACAGAACACTTTAAGTCAAATGTATGTCTTTCTTTTTTCTTTTTAAAAAATTTTTTTAATGTTTCTTTTATTTCTTTTTCTCTTTTTTTAATGGTCAGCTCAGCCCACCCTGGGGGCAGGGCTGGCATAACACGTGGTGCTGGGGATTGAAACAAGGTCCCTGAATGCTTGCCTAAGCCTGCCTAAACAGGCACTTTAGACCACTGAGCTATCTCGCCAGTCCAGTTGTATGTCTTTCAGCAACAACAATAACAACAAAATCATTGTAATTTTTAAGGTGCAATATCCATTTGGGTATTTGAAGCTCTGAAGTGTCCTGTGGGTGACATCTAATTGCAGATACCAGTGATTAGAGAGAAAAAATCCATATCCATTCAAAGCCAGATATGTGGGTGATATAATTAAGTATAAAATGATCAATATGCTGTGATTCACATCAGAATGTTTAACTTATATCTCTGCAATTGAGGTAACCTTGAGCATTCACTGAGATAAATCAAGATAAGCTTCTGTTTAAGACTTGCCACCAATTAACTAAAGAGATAAGAAATCACAGGGAAAAATACTAAAGTCTCCAAGAATCTCTGAGTTTATCATGTCTGCCTGAAAGGCTCATATTTATGAAACATTCAAAGAAGATTTTTTTTTAATTTTCAAGTGTTAAAGCTCCTTATATAGATCCAATTTTTTTTTTATCTTACTAAGATATATATGGGATTTTTGTTGTAGCTGTGTTGTAGTGCCTTTATTACTTTATTCTTCATTGTGCTCATTTTCTTCAAGAGTGTTTAATTCTTTTCACAATCACACAGATAATGGGAAGCTTTCTTCTCTTTGCAGTTGTGGATCAAGTGAGGTAAATTCCATTTAATAAGGGGGAAAAAAGCTGTCTCTTAAAAGTGTTATTGACAATTGCTAAAGCCTCTTCCCAGAAAATAACAACCACAAGGGTATTGCAGCATGCTGGCCTGAAGAAAGTGAGTGTGGGTCTCTTATTGGTTTACCTGCAGCTCAAGCGAGGAGCTCCAAGCAGGGGCCCTCTGCAGTCCCTGGTGATGTATTCACTAAACCTTTCAGGATAATCATGGTTATAGAACTGTCACCACCACCACTACTCTTGCTTAAATTACAGTATCCAAAAGCATGGAATTTTCTATGAAATTGAACATCTGTCAGTGGCAGATGGACATTATCGTTAACATGAAAACAGTCATTGATGAAGGAACACTCCATTGTTGATAATGTGGTGTTCCCCACCGGCAAAGGCATCACTGATTTCCTTAATGACAATGAGGACTAAATAAAATAAAGTCCTGGGTCAAAATTAATCAGTAGGTCATGTTTTATTCACATGTGTCCTACAGAAAGTATCAGTTCAATTTAACATTAATTGAAAAACAAAAGTCATGTTGACTCACATTTTAGTTATCAGTAAGCTCATATTTTGCCTTAATTTTTTTCCTGTAGTGACTATATCTAAAGTTTACATTTGCCAAAAATTCATAAAAAATCATATAGTATATTTTGGACCCCAAAAGTAATTGTTTTCAATTAAGTGGGAGGGCATATTTGATAACTTTAATATCCTCCTTGTACAAATTTCCTAGTATGGAAGAATATTCTCTGCTGTTCCTTGTTTATTCTTACATAAGAATTTCATACTTAGTAAATGAAGATCCTTTAAGAATTTCAGCTGGATATTTGTTATTATATCCTATGATTTGGCAAGGCCTGTGACTATAACAGAATTTGGAGTCACTATATTTATCCACTGAAGTTGGAAAACTATTTGGGTATTGATGATCTTCGGGGGGGGAGTAATTTGAGGATCCATTTGGTGAAAGGAAAAATGCTCAAGGTTTTCAGGAATCTCTGTCCCAGTCAGTTGGCAGTGAGGAAGTCACAGGAGATGGTTTATTGCTGTAATAAGAGGTTCCAATTTAAGCTCAGGAAATGTGAAAGGGGAGCCATGCTTATCCCAAAGTGAGTTTAGCAGACACTTGTGCCTGGAAGTGGAGTCCCTTGTTCTTGTTAGCACATGGTGTAGTTGGCTTTCACCTAGGAACTCACAGCAAAGGACTAAGGCAGAGAAGCTTATGTATAAGAACTGATATGCATGGGACACAAATGATGTGAAATTAGGGACTAAGAAGGTAAGAATTCATGAGCCATGTCTCTGAGGTATGGTCTGGTTCAGGAACTCTGAGAAATGGGTTGAAGTAGCATTAAAAGTTTAAAGATTTTGTTAGAAAACATTGCTGTGAGCAAGAAGCTAGGGAGGGAGGAGTAAAAGTGTGATTTTGAGTGAAAGAGATGAAAGGGAAAGTTGGGTAGATGCACATTAGTCTGTCATGCCAGACCCGGATGTTATACTGAAGAATGACAATAAAACTCTTTTATATAGCTGATTTATCACAAATATTTCATGATCAATGTATAAATTAGTGGTGGCAATTCTCAGATATTCTACTGACAGCTATTAGAATCAAGTATTTATGCTACATATTTAAATATTAATAATGAAAACCATAATGTCAAAAGAGAATTCAATAAGATTTATGTTCAAGGTTATCAACTTTCTTTGCTGTTTCCATAGTTCTAAGTTTTATTTAAATAACCTCCAGTGAGAACAGAACAGACCAATTACTACCACTTCTTCATAATACCAATGAGCCAAGCCAGGGAGGGCAAGTACACCTTCAGCCAGCTGCTAGCCAGTGTGATGGGAGGGATCTCATGGGGGGTGGCCCTGGCCATGGCCCCAGCCCACTGCTGGAGGAGTGTCCATGGTGGAGCAAGGGTTCTCGATGGTCTCATCAATGGACACAATCAGGCACACAGCCTCAGAGGCTGCTGTCAGGGCGTTGATCCGCATGATAGCAGACTCCCACATGAAAGCTTCAAAGTTTTCAGTAGTGTTGTCATTGTTTATGTCCACCCCATACCACATGCTGCTCTGAGCATGCCAAACCCGTAGTTTGGTCAGGATGTTTGTGGCATCAAAGTCAGCATTGTCACATAGCTTGCATGGGATAATCTCCAAGGCTTTGGCACATGCTCTGATCAGAAGCTGCTGTTTTCCTGGGATAGTCCTTGAGTAATTCTGAAGGTACTTGAGAGCCCCATCTTGATGGCTCCACCACCAGCCACCACTGAATCATTCTTGATGGCCTTCCTGTCAATCATGATGGTGTCATACAGAGACCGCTCTGTCTCCTCCATGAACTGCTCAGCTCTGCCATGGAGGATGAAGGTGCAAATCATGGCTTTGGGGCAGCCAGTGAAGAATTTGTACCTTTCACCTCCAATCTGGGTCTCTTCACACAGCTGGCAGCGGCCCAGCACATCTGCCGATAGAGCATTCACACTGGTCTGGATTGAGCCTCCGCAGACCATCATTGTCCTCTTCAAATCCTCTTCAGGGACATGGTAAGTGCAGAACATGTCCCTAACAGCAAAGTACTGGGAGGCCATATCCCCAATAGGGAGTTTGGGGAAAATAACTCTGGCTTCAGAATTACAGATTTTCCCTAGTTTGTCATGAAGAATGTTCCACTCAGCATCAGTGATTGCCTGATAATCCTCTACTGTGTGGACTCTGATTTTAGCATTGTGTTTCTCAGCTTTCAGTTCAAGTTCAACATTTAATAAGGTGATTGTGGGGTTATTGTACTTTTAAGGTTGCATTTCAAATCCAGCCTAAAAGAAATTCTTCTTGAATACAACACCAACCACCAGCAGAGACACCTCTAGTGTTCCACCCTATACCTTCTTGATTCCAATCATCTTAAGCTGCAGCAAATCATCTAGCATCATCACAACATCAATCACCATCTTAGCAAAGAAGGCTTTCTGCTGGGAGAACAGCTTAGAGCTCAGAACCATCATGGCACACTTTTCCAGAAGCTTCCTCTGCTCTACTTTATCTTGCTTCTTCACAGTCGGCAATTTCCTTGATCTTGTTAATTACCAGCTGTGTAGCTGCGTGGAAAGCTCAAATGATGATCTGGGGGTGCAAACCTTTTCCATATAGAGTTTAACCTGCTTTAGAAACTGCAGCTAGAGGTGTTACAGAGGTGGTGCCATCACCAACTTCAGCATCTTGAGATTTGGCAATGTCCACTAAAGTCTGCTGCAGGATGATGAAATTGAGAAGTTTCAGAATTGTGGCCCTATCATTAGAAGTTGTTGCTTTGCCCCAACCATCTACAATAAGTTCATCCATTCCATGGGGACCCAGGGCAGTTCTTACAGCCTCAGCAATCACCTGGCAAGTGCTGATGTTACTCAAAGGCTGAGGGATGCCTTGGGAGCTGTCAGTCGCTCTTTCAACAGTGTAACTGGTATGGGCATCATTTTGGCAACTTCTTCAGGAGCTTGCTACTCTGTTCTCCATCTCCTGGTATATTGCGTTAAATCAATAATAAGGAAGTATGATTTCCCAAAATAAAGACCGCAGTCTAATATTCAGAGAGTGTTGAATAATAGTGGAAGCAGGTAGCTTCTGTTGGTTTTTAATTTTCAGTTTCAAGGCTGCAGTGTGAAAAGCTGTACACTGTGCATGGGATGAAGCTTTTTGGGAATCCAGCAGAGGAAAATGTGCTGTTCATGCGTTAATGATCATCAACAATACGGACATTGTTAAATTTATCTTTGTACTTAATGTCTTTTCCTGTGTAAAAATTTCTCTCTTCTCCGTTTCAATTCTCATGGCTTATTCTGTGTTTAAAAATGTAATTTGTATTTAACCACCCCACAAGGAAATGCTAGCAGTTACCTACCTTGTCCTCAGACTACTTAAAATCAGGGTTTGATTGTTGAAGGAGTGGAATCTGAGGGGATAGAAAAGAAGCACTGCCCAAAAGAGAAAGCTAACTAGTTTTGTAAATTTTAGATGACAGACTCCATACTGAAGGTCATTCTCCAAGTTGTCCTCTCAGGTACAGCTTGACTACTCACCCTTTTTTCATTATTTACATGTCTTTTCTGTCTCTTGTGAGACTTTCCACATAAGTCTGATTATTTCAGAGCAACTTAGTAGTCATCCATATTTTTTTTAATCGTGCCTTAATTCAATGTCACATCTTTACCAAAACAAACATTTGCCTGTGTTGATCTCACCTCAAATTAATGATACAATCATAAGTATTATCATAATCCAGAGGCCCACACACAAAGGCTTGAGCAGAAGTGCTGCAGGATTTGGAGAGTTGCGATCTTTGGGAGGCCTTTAGGTAGTTAGTGCCTGCCCCAGATTGAGATAAGATGCACGTTTCTACTGTGCTGTGCACCATCCCTTGACCTCAGACCTGAGAAGAGGGAGGTGCCATGCCCTTGGGCCTCCAAAAGCAAGAGCTAGTAAACCTCTTCTCTTTCTAAACTAGTTGTATTGGATATGAGGACCACGACAGACAGGACCTAAACAAACTTTTCTCTTTGTAAGTGAGCTGCTTCCAGTATTCCACTGAAGTAATGTGAAGCTGACATCTACAAACATAGCCCCACCTCCAGAGAGTCTAAAAGTGACATGTAGTCTGAAAAGTTATTTAGCAATTACAAAATTTACTTGGCTTATGTTTTCTTAATAATATCTGTGACAGTTTGGATTCTGCTCAATGACATAGTTGCTTATTTTGATGCAAATAATAAATGCAAAGTATTCCTAATTATAACATATAACCAAGGAATGAATTTTAATTTATCCTATGGAAACATGAATATACCAATTTGTACCTCCATTTGAGTAATATAGCATTTTTAACATACAATTATTGAAATTCAGTCAGAAAATAACTTGGCAAGTTTAGCCTGAATACTATTTCGCTCATTTGAGATGATGAAATCTCCTGAAAATGTTCCTCTGTATCTTTGAATAACCATAAAAGTTTTAGTTATCTCATTAGCAGTTTTCATAACAGTTTTCACCTGTTTTTTGGTCAGATATCTACAGATGTAAGGCTTTTAAAAAAATTTATATTGAACAAAAATATGACCTGTTCATTTTTGTTGTAATTAAAAGGAAATTAATGGCTGCCTGGAAAACAGATGCCCATCCACTTCCTGAAGCAGGAGGCATAGCTAGGTACATCTGACTTTTTCTTTTTCACAAAAGATTGATTTCATTCAAACACATTATAGGCTTAAAAAAATTAAGCATATCAGGGAAACAAAGAAAATAAAGCAATTATCCGATTGTACACCAAGCCAGTTTACTTCTGCTATTAAAATATGAGAATGTGTCTCTAGCTTTGAATAACCAACCCTGACTCTTATCCACATGGGCATGCCCTATCTCCAGACATCCTATTTCCTCCTCTGGCCTCACCCATAGCCTTCATAACCCCAGAGTTAAGACATAGAGAGCTGGAGCTGCCTTCCAAGACTCCACTGCAGTAATTCTGGCTGTTAGCAGTTTTAGTATCACCCATAGAAATGACTGCCAATTTCATTTTTATCAGAGCAATAGATGGAGAAAATAGAAGGACCTATGAAATAATGAAAAGAATATGAATCCATGAATAAAAGGGCTTTTGTGCTATAGATTCATGACTTAATGTCTCATTGATGTTGACATGGTTGATTATGTCTACATTTGGGCCATGAAGGGTTGAACTCTATGATCTGTGAAAGCATGGTCAGTAAAAATATTTTAAATTATTTTAAGTAGTGACCTCTATCTTTAAAGTTAAATTACACATTAATGTAGAAATGTGGGCTATTTGGGGAAAATAATGCTCAAATTGCAATGCCAGTGGTGAAGTAAAATGCAACAAAGCAGGCAGGGAGGACACAGTAGGATGGATTAACTATAAATATTTGAGAGATGATCAGAAACCTTCTATAGGCACTAAAGAGAAATAAATTAAGAATACTAATTGCTGTAGGTTGTTTCCATTTGGGGATGTGCCACTCTCAGCTGATATTATAATAGGAACTCATCACGGGGCTAGCCACATAGCTTAGTCAATTGAAGTGCCTGTTTAAGCAAGTGTAGAGGCTGTGTTTCGATCCTTGGTGAGCTCTGCCAGTGAATGAAACTGGACATATTGGTGGTGGCAAGAGCCTGTAATCCCAGTGCTTGGGAGGCTGAAAATAGTAGGAACAGAGTCCAATCTGTGTAGTGAGACCCTTTAGACCTTGCGTTAAATACATAAAAAAGAGCTAATCACAATAGTGAAGCTATTGCTTAGCCACACAGTACCTGCTTGGCAAGTGCTAGCTCCTGAGTTCAATTGCCTATACAATAAAAAGAAAACTAATTACAAAATCATAAAATTCATTGTTAAGAATGTTAATCTAGTAATTTTTAGTAAATGATCTTCTAGAAGAGTGAGAGGATATATTTAATAGGTTGTATACACTGTCTTGAAATTTAGAAATAAAACACTATCTTATTCACTATAAATGTTTCAGTTAGATAATATTTCCTCATTAGTTTGTACAAGTAGTGATGATTAGGTAATGCTATTTTCTAAAAAGGTACAAAACTATATAGTAGCAAAATGATGAGTGGAAGAGCTCCAAGCTCTTCTTTTCACATCAAAATATTTAAAGACCCAGAAACTGGCAGAATTAACTTTACAGGATCTCTGAAAATTAATCCAAGTATAGAGCACCCATATATGTGTCCAGTTAACAAAAAGCCACTTTAAAATTGTCAGGAAATTTCAAGGTGTATATATTTTCCTTTACCTACTCTCCAGTTCACTGAGGTCTTAGTCTGGGAAAGAGGCAGCCTCCTTTCCAGATCTTGTCCAGAAGAAGAAAGAGAACAGATCTTGTTTGGAAAGCTTCAACCTTCTAAGGGGCATACTTTAAGCAGTGACTGTCTTTAAAACTCAAATCTCATGTGTGGAAGAGCAGCAGGTGCTGATTATGTAAACTACAGGGATACTGTAGATCAGCAGATACGTGAGGCAAATGATTATAAGTAGGGACATGAGACATTCACTAGACTATTCAAGATTCTAATGAAACAGTACGTGTTCTTTAGGAAATCAAGATTCAAGAATGGCCATGGGGGTGGTTGTCTTCACAGAAACAAGATTCCAGATGAAAATTGGATAGAAAGAGCACCTTCAGATATGATGCTGAATAGGTTGAAGAAGGGTATAACACCAAAACATAATCAAATACAAGAACACATCACAAGAAGGCAGATTATAGCTAAAGAAATCTACACTGTAGGGACAGAGTTTTTCTACTCTAACTGTTCTTCAATGTACACCACAGAAACAATAGAAATGTGAGAATGCAATAGCAAGATGACTCTAAACACAGCCCCACAAAAGCTAATCTCATGGAAGCTGAAGGAGAAGTTACAAGCAAAGAATTCAATGGTCAAAATGTGCTCGAAGTAGAGAAACCACTAGTTTCATAAGATGTCAAAAATCTTCAAGCATGTTGTTAAATAGTTAACGGATTTCGCTAATACAATATTCAAGTTTGGAAGAAATAAACAATAAACTGGTCAAATAAGACAATACAAGATATGAATGGCCAGTTTGGTAAAGAGTTAAAAACTGAAAAAAGGAGGAATAAATACAAACTATAAAAACTCAACAGGCCGGAGAAACAGCTCAGTGGAGTAAGCGCTTCCCTGGCAAACGCAAGAGCCTGAGTTCAATCCCTGGTTCTGCAAAAACTCAACAGAGGGCTGGGGAAGGAGTTCAAAGGTCTAAGCGCCTGCCTGAAAAGCACAAGGACCAGGGTTCATTTCCCAGCAACAAGTGCCCTGGAACCCCAGGCACACTGTAGTGGCCACTGACACTGAGCATGTTGGCGCATGCCTGTAATCCCAATGCTGGGGAATATGAGACAGGAAGATCACTATGAGTCCAAGCTGTGTAGCATAGTGAGACCCTGAACAGAATAAATTAAATAAATAAATAAGTAAATAAATAAATACAATTAAAAAAATTAAAATCTCAGTAGAGACAATGGCTATCAGATTTTATCAATTTGAGTAGAGAATATAAAAAAGTGATGAAGTGGTGAATACAGTATATAATTAATACAATGATGCCCTAAAGAAAACAGTCATCCTAAAAGCTGGGTAGAACAGCTCTATATGACTAAAACAAACATATGTAGAGGAATATAGGACAAACTAGGGGATTTTTTTTTCCAGAACCGGGGATAGAACTCAGGCCCTTGCTCTTGCCAGGGAAGCGCTTATTCCACTGAGCCATCTCTCCGGCTCCTTAGGGGATGTTTTATTTATTTATTTATTTATTTTTCCCATGATTTTATTGATAAACAAATAGCAATGAGACAGTTTCAAATCAAATTGGTAGGACATAAGGGATGTTTTAAACAGTACAAGAATGTATTTACTAAAACCATTGCAGAAAGCTTTCCAAATCCAGGGGAAGAATTGAATACTGAAGTATAACAGGTATAGTAGAACTTTAAATATCCACTACCAGGAAAGAATCTTTTCATGACAAATCATAATCAAAATTCCACAAATTGGAAGAATAGGAAAAGCTCTTAGCGAAAAGTAGCAAATTATTTTCAAAGGCAAGCTTATCAGAATTAGAATAGCACAAAGAACAATGTAAAGGAAAAGAGAGCATGGAGTGAAGTTTTTTAAGCCAAAAAGAAAATAATTGCTGATTAAGACTTCTATAGGCTATAAAATTAGTCTTTAAGATTGAAAGAAGAGTAAATATTTTCTATTACAAATAAATCCTAAGGAACTATGTATCCTATTACTAAAACAGTATGGCAGAAAATACTCAGGGAATCTTAGAAAGAGGGAAGGTACTAGCAACAAAGAGCCCCAAAAAAGTTTATGTGTAACTGGAAAATAATTAAACAAAAATGAAAAAGTATCTAAGGAATCAGCTTTAGAAAAATAATGTAATAACCGCATTCAGTAAACATTTTACAATAATAGTCCCAAAGTCAGTGGATCAAAAGCAAGATGTAGCTATACATTGCCTACAAGATACAGTCCTCATCTAAAAGCAAGTTCATACACTAAACGTGAAATGATGGAAAATGATACTGCTTGGAATTAGAACCTCAAAACAAGCAGGAGTAGCTATTAGACTTTCAGATAGAGCAGACTTCAAGCTGAAATTGATCATAAGAGAGAAAGATGACAGCTATCTACAGATAAAAGGAACAATGCAATGGTAAAAATAGCATTGAGCTTCATAAAGTAGAAACTCCTGGGCTTAAAAGGACAGATAGACACCATAGCATTATGCTGAAGGAGTTCAACACCTCACTTTCAGAGTTAAACCACACCATCGAGCAAATAGGCTTAAAAAATATTTATAGGAGTGAGACGACCCGGGGACCTCAGGATCCTGAACAGACCCAGAGCTCGGGCCCGGCGA
>NDGN011297026.1:0-41556 GCA_002564285.1 Tympanoctomys barrerae
TTATTGAGAGACAAATAGCAATGAGACAGTTTCAAATCAAATTGGTATGACAGTTTCAATATTAACACATTGCATACTCTCTTCCTAGTGGTAGTAATTTTTATACAGTTTGCCAAGTTCACACTTTATTGTAAAGCTGCTTTCAAAGTAAAATATCCTTCTAATGAGATCCAGTCTCCAGAACTGTAAAGCTTCATATAGTTATATTCTTAAAGGAGTTGTAAAGTTTTACAAGGATAAGATGGTTATGATTCTAAAACATCTTATCTAAGACCCTCTTACTTAATAGGAAATCAAATACTGGAAGCTGATCAACAAGAAAGCTGGGTTCTACTTACTACCATCATCAGTATGACCTCATTAACACAATCACTAATATGAAACTGGAGATGCGGCTGAGCAAAGCCTGGGGTGCACGCTATGCTCACTAATGACTCAAGTAAGGAACACGCCACTGTTCTGTCTGCACCTCGGGGCTGCTGTCTCCCCCCAGGCAGGGCTGTCAGGCAGCCAGAACTTCACAGTGGTGCTGCCTTTTTCTAAGGAATAAAGTAAAAGGTCAAATGAGAACTGGATCACTTCAGAAGGACATTATTTTTAATCCCCTAACAGTAGAATTTGAGAGTAGGTGAGTAGAATAAAAGGTTCTCCAAATGTCACTGGTACTGTCTGACAGGAACTCACAGGGCCAGCAATAGCCTTCAGTACTGTAAACCTTTCAGCACAAAAAAATAAAAAGCCCCAGCAAACAGGATGCTATAACTCTAACAAATGCTTCAGTGTTGTTGTTAATTTCTGAGGAAAAACAAAGAGCCTCCTAATACTGCTTCAGTCAAAGGTCGCCATTAAAATTGCCTCACAGAAGAATCACCAGAGGTATTTTGAGACCTTTAGATATTTCTCATTTTGAATCTCTCCTTTTCACTTTTCTATGAAATACAGTAGAAGTCTACACTCAACACGACTCTTCCACTGGAAACAGATGATGATAAAACATCGTAACCCCAACCCAGATGCAGAACCACACACAGGCTCACACAATATTCTAGAAATTCCACATCTTTTCAAATTCTTACTGGTGTCTTCGCAAGGGTGACTGATATTAATAATCCAAAGTGCAGTGAGGTATACTGTTTGAAATTACTAGAAAGTTTCCATTTTCTTCCAAGTCTCCTTCTCCAGGGCCCAGGCAGGTGGAGGCAGCCCTAGTGGGGACATCATCACCTACACAACTATGCTCGAGCGGGGACTGGGATGGGGTCAGAGAAAGCTGTTAGCTGAGACAGTATGTGGCTTTGTGCACTAAATCAAAAAGGAAGAATAAAAACCGGACAGCTCTCATCATTTGGTCCTTTACCCAGTCACTGGAGCCTTCCCTGGAAGCAGTGTGTTCTTGTTTTCAGCAACCAGAGGTCAAGGGGCTGGGGAGATGGCTCAGTAGGATAAATGCTTGTCTGGCAAGCGCAAGGGCCTGAGTTCAATCCCCGGTTCCGCCAAAAACCAAAACAAAACAAAAATCAGAGGTCAAGAGCCTGAAAGGGGCTACAGTCATAGCAGATTGAAATCTCACTTGGTAATAAAGCAAACTTTTAGTTTAGACCCTATTGTCCCTAGGTTACATTTTTAAAAAGTTATGTAGAAATTTTACCTTTTTAAGGGCATTTCTCTGTTCTAGCTGACAGCACCTTTTTATGTCCTATGCTTCATGCTGTCATTCCCATATTTCTTAAATAACATTTTAAGGAATTATTAAATAACTACAGAAGATTCCTCCCAGCCCGCTGAAAGAGACACCAAAATGTAAGATAAAAAACGAAAAGGCATGTTTGAACCCTAAAATGTAAACATACAACCAGCACTGCTGCCTGCTGCTGCCTTTCCTTTGACCACACGGCTTCCTAGACACTGATGAACATCTGGTACTTCATTTGTTCTGTAAGCAACAACAAGAACAAAACAAAAATCCCTGTGGCAACAGGAGGAGCTGCACCAGCATATTAATTCTTATTTATTTAAATTTCGATACACTGTACTGTAATCCTAATACTACCTGGGGCACGGAGTCTTATTCCTACTTCACAGATAACGAACAAGAAGTTAGAGATTAAACGTCTTGGTCACACAAGAGACAAAAGTGAGCAGGAGGCCAAGCAGTACAATGCATTTTTTTCTGTGGGTAATAAATCCTATTGCCTTAAACACAATGCACTTGAAAAACCTGGAGGGCTCTCTGCAGCGTTTACTCTCACAACTACACGGAACTCCCTACCTTAAAAAAATGAGTGCAAACCTGTTTCAGTCTACAAGTATGCCTCACTGCTGAGTGGTTTGTGTTTCAGATTTTAAAACATCATTTATACAACACCTTTCCCTCTTACAGTGTGAAACATTCCAAAGTACTGAGTTAAGAAGGGAACAAAAAATTATTCAAAAGGCTGAAGTCAGTGAATTTGAGTTGTATCAACTTGCGTCAGTTTGAAATGTTTCAAAGAGTTCTTCCACAAATGTGATTTGAAGAATAAACTGTGTCGTCTGCAAACTCCTCAACTATCACTTGCATAACATCCATATTCCCAGAGATGGGCCTGTAGGGTCTACTGCATAGCTTTCAGACTCAAGATTTCTTCTAGTATTTAGAAAATAAATAGTATAATGATGTTTGTTGCCTGCAAACACTGCAGGTATTATTTGCATAAAATTAATATCCCCTGCAGATGCGTCCATAAGGGTGTACTGTATAGATTTCAGACTGAAGGCTTCTGCTAGTGAGGTTTCCCCATAGTATTGTTAAATACTGAAAATAAACCTAATATTACCATTAATAAATAACCTTACAGTCCTGTTCAAAACAGACATTTATCTTAGTCTAGTGCATTTATCTTACTTTAGTGCTTTCATCATATCAGAATGATACCAGTTACAGTTTTTAGAAGTTTTAAAATAATTTTAGATTGAAGGGCAGAGTGATAAAAGCTACATCACAATCTCTGTGCACTTAAACTGACTCAAGCACTATATCCATTCAGACAATACTTCCAATACGTATTATATGCTTTGGATAAAACAGCCAGACCATTTACCACAGCCACTAAATTTACAAATGTCTGGTGGATGCTACTTTAAAGCAAGGTGCTTACATAACAGTGAAGCTATCTCCAAGAAGGATTTCAATGCAGTGTCCTAGGGTATACATGTGGCTGAGTAGATCATGCAGCAGAAAAACCCACACTTGAATCAAATAACAAGGCTTTACTAGTCAGTCCTGACAAGAGAGAGCTAAGCAAGTGAAAGTCTGAAATGCTAGTAAGTAAAAATCTAGAGGGTGCCAAGAAGGCCGAGATGCACCTGCTAAGTGAGCTGAGCTACACTACAATTTGCACAGCATTGTGAAAATCCCCCTACTTAAGAGCCAAGGAATTGCCAAGTAACTCTGGAAGATGCCCGCCACCAGAAGATGCCGAAGCCTTGGCGGGCACAAGTGTGTGTACAGTACACCCTACATGATCCCCTCTTTCGTAGGAAGTGGCATTTGTGAGAACGACAGATGTGCCTCTGCTGTTGTTATGTGGCAGCAGGGACCATGCAGGTATAACTCAAGTCTCTGATTGGCTGACTGTGCGTTAATCGGGGGACGGGGGGAGTATGCTGGGTGTGCCTGCCTTGATCAGGAGAGACTGAAGAGGTTGTAGACACTCACAGTGACAGAGTCTCTTTGTTTTTTTGGTTTTCCTTCATTTTACGACGCATTCTGCTGAGCAGTAAACTGATGGTTGACAAATTTTCTCCCTTCCAGCACTTTTAATGTCATGCCATTTCTTTCTGTTACCAAAGGGCTCCAATGAGAAACCTGCAATTAATCTTTAGAGGATGCCTAGGGCTGGATGACTTTGCCGCCCTCAAATGCTTTCAGAGTTCTCTCTTCAGTTTTCAACAGAGGCACTGTTACTCAGGCCCAGGCTATTTCTTCCTCCCCATCTTCTGTGGAGTTGAGCCACCCAGATATAAGGATCAATGTTTGCATCAAACTTGGGAAACCTGGCCATTATTTCTTCAAATATTCCCTCCTGCTGGCTTTGAGGCTGCAAACTTCCTGGTGAACAAATTCTACAAGCTTCGAATGGGTGACAGCAACAAATCAGGCACCTCAGGCCTCAAAATGGGAGACATTGAACTCAGTCAAGAGTAGAGCTCTCAATGAAATCACTCACGTCAAGACAACTTGGTTTCAGCCTGGTGAGACCCTGAACAAATGACCCAGAGACCACACATGGATTCCTAACCCACAAAAACTGGCAGGCCAAAATATATGTTAGGTTTCTGATAAATTGTAATGTAATAAACTAATGTAAAAAGGGGGAAACTTTTAAGACAGTAGATTTTAATTAATTTTTATTTTTTTAATTTTTTTTTAGGGCCAGCCAGATGCTCAGTGGATTAAAGTACCTGCTTGGGCAGACACAGGGACCTGGATTCAATCCTCCACGTGCTGCGCTGGCCCCAACCCTGACCCTGACCCTGACCTCAACCCCAGGGCACTGAGACTGGGTGTGGTGGCATGTGCCTGTAATCCCAATGCTTGGGAGGCTGAAAACAGGAGCATCACTATGAGTCTGATCTGTGTAGTGAGACCCTGTACTAAACACATTAAAAAAATTTTTTTTTCAATTTTTATTCTTTTGGTACAGGGTCTCATTATGCAGTTCAGACTCTAGTGATCCTCTTGTCACAGCCTCCCCAGAGCTGAAATTACAGGTGTGCACCACCATGCCCCGTTTAAGTGGCTGGCTAGGTACAGGGCCTGCACAGCATGTGGTATTGGAGATCAAACTCAGGTCCTTGCGCTTGCCAAGCAGGCACTTTGACCACTGAGCTATCTCCTCAGCCCGACAAGAGGTTGAAAATGATAGCTTCAGATGTCATTTAAAATGAGATCTTCTCCCTGTCAGTATTAATCATTCATTAATTTGTTGCACAATATTTTATTAGATTCCCACTGTATTAACAGGCTTTGTATCAAGGTGACAAAATACCTGTCATGCTCATAAGAATGAAGGATTTATTCTGGCTCACACTTTCTAAGGTTCAGCCCACAGTCACTTGACCCCGTTGCTTTGAGCTCATGACATCACAGTATTTCATGGTGGCAATGTTCAATGGAGGTGGCCTCTTCAGTGCATGGTAGCCAGGCATGAACAGGTCTCAATGTCCCATCCAAGGGCTCCATACCCCTCACCTAACTTCCTTCCTCTAGGTCTTGCCACCACCCAGTAGTGCCACGCTGGGGACCCAGTCTTTATCACGGGGCCTGTGGAGGACATTCCAGATCATTCTGTAGCATCTACTGTGCTCCCACAGGCACAGCACTTAGCACTGAGCGCAGAGGATGAGCAAAGCAGTCTCCTCGTGTACAGCTTCGCAAAACCACCCTCTGCTTTCCACACACGTCTAGTCACTGTTCCCAGAACATCATCTTTTTTCTTCACCACTTTTCCTTATCCTATTCACATCTTACTCTCCGGGAAGCTTTCCATGTTCCAGTCTGTGTGCACGGAGAACACCAGGCAAGTGTCCAGTCCGCCAACCTGAAGAAACACTATCGAGGGCAACAGGACGCTAACCACTAGGCTGGGCTTCGAGGCAGCATATAACTCTAGGGATGGAGTAGGGAGGTCTGAAAGGTACAAGGGAACAGTGGGGCCAGCTACATCCTGAAGATATGACAACTAGGTTATGCAGCAAGAAAATTCACTGCAACCAGCCCAAAACTTCATCTGTAGTTGTATGTCTTTTTTTTTTTGACTGGCTCAGGCTGCCTTAAGGGCGGGTCTGGTAAGGCAGGTGGAGGTGGGGATTGAACCCTGTTATCCTGCACCTGACTGCATTTGCATGAGCAGACACTTAAACAACTGAGCTAACTGGCAGGCCCCCCTGCAGTCGTATGTCTTATGGTTCGGTCCCAGAGTGACAGTTTCAAACAAAAAACTTTTACTCTGTGCACTGACCATCAGCCAAAATGGAAGGAAATTCAATTAGAAACATTATGATGTTCAGGCGCAACCACAGAAGTAGAGCCTAGAAATCTATTGTGATTCTAGGTGCAACCAGGCATGAGAACCACTGAGCTGGGTGGTTAGCTAGTGGTTAGCTTCACAAATCCTCTGCAGGTCAGGACTGCTGCATCAGAACCTGGATGTAAGCTGGGCCAGAGATGTAAAATGCAAGCAGGAGAAGCGAGCAGTGTGCCAGTGGAGACAGAGTGGTGACTAACACCATGGAATCGCAAGTAACTCAGTATAGGTTTTGTGGACCTTTTCAATAATGAATTGAACATGTGATCTCTAGCAACAAATTTCCTATTCATATTTGGCTTGGGTTAGTATTAAAATATGCCGAGGTTTTTGGAACATCCAGCTAAATAATTCAAGGAAAGAAAGCCCTATGATACTATCAGCAAAGTCAGAATACTAGGTCCTAGGTCAAATTTTCTCTTATTCACGTCCTCAGAAAATGGACAGTATGATAAAAAATCAAAATGGGGATGAGAGTTGATCTCAAACAGGCTCCAATTATGGTTAATATGTGATTCTGAAACACACTTCAGCCCATGGGAGCAAATACTTGAGTATTCCAAAAGCACAGACACAGATACACATGTACTGCTTTGATTTCAGTATCCTCCAAGAATTCATCATGATTGAAGGATTGTTCTTGGCCAGATCTAGGGGTGGGCCCTGTGGAGGGCCTTAGGTCACTGAGGCAGAGCTTTGGAAGAGACCGTGGGATGCTATGCCCTCAATGACTTCCTGTTTCATGGTCAAAACTCGTCCACACATGTGCCTCAGGGAGGAGACACAGTCTGTGTGGGCGCCAGGACCGTGCTCTTACCCCTCCCAGACTGTGAGCTAATAAACTCCCTCTTCACAAATAGCCCGTGTCAGGTAGTTCATTCCAGTGATGGAAAGCTGCCTAAGACACAGGCATGAACTAGTGACTTAAATTTTAAGTAAAGCTTTTGTTTTTATTGGTTGATGCTGGGATTTTTAAAAGCGTAACTGAATCATGTATTTTTGACTTTTAAACCAAACAACATCATCCAACTATTTCCCCTGGTATCTCCCCAAAACTGGCTTACTGCTTGAATATTCCCAGTGGAATTTGTTTTCATAATTGCTGCGATACTTTATGAAAGGACCATTGTTCAAAACTATTATTTATATTAAAATAACTTTGAGTGCTTTACAAAGATTTGTCCTTGCTCGATTGGCATTGGACAACGTTTATAACTATGCAAGAGATGTGAGAATTAAATGGATCCTTCCAGAGAAATCTTACATGATCATTTGGTTCTCCTCTTTGAACTCTTGAGTAGGTCAGGGAGACACACAGCGAGAGATAGAGAAGAGGGGAGAGAGGGAGAAAGGAAGGACAAGGGCAGGAGCTCAGCATTTATTTGCACTTGGAACTGTATCAAGTTTGCTAACTACTGCCTGGGATCACCTTTCCTTTGTCCTTGCCCAGACTCAGATTTTCCAACTGCCCCAAGGCGAAAGAACTGGGATGGTGGTGGAAGAACTATAGTACAGAAGAAAACAATGCCAAGCTCCTGATCATACTCAAATAACCAAGAAGAGGACTTCTGGTCTAAAGGCAGAACAGAGAAATCTGATTTTAAAAGAAGTATGAAAGGCAAAGACTTTACATAAAGTAATAATAATCAACTACAGCCACATGAGAAACCCAAGTGTAGGCTTTTACGCTGACAGAAAGAGAATGAGAACATGGCCATAGCAACCACGTGACTCATGCCTCTGGTAGTTCTTTACTGTGTCACAGACTGATTAAGTATCTTACATGTACTAATTAAAACTCATAATACTTCTGTGAAGCACACTGTTACCCTATTACCTAATAAGAGAAGCAATAGCTTATGCTCCATTGTGTTAAGTTCTTCTTGTTATTCGGTTTCTGAAAAAAAGCAACAAGTATTTTCCTTGAGCCAATAAAATAACTACAAAAATAATTCCTTGGTATCTGGTGACTCAAAAATCTGAATTCTACTCCAACCAAATTCTACTTTCCAAATCAAAGAAAGAATTTTTCACGTATGTCATATAATTGGTATTTCTGTTTTTCATAAAGTCAAGAATCTGTTACAGTTTTATCAAGCTTTTCAAATACATTTTACAGTCAGGTACTCTAAATCCAGTAAGCCTCAGATCTGCAATTCCATCCCCCAAGTCATGATATAAAATTGTCCTGTAACAGTCATGAAACTACTACTATTTTCACATTACAACATATATAAGAGAAATGGCTGAGACAACTAGGCCTATCGGGAAATAGAGAAGGATTAATGCCAAGAGCAAAGGCTGTCTTTCACAGAAACATGGCTAGGGTGAGAAAGTTTCTAAATTAATTTTTTAAAAACATATGCGCTTAAGAATAGTCTTATAATGATGCTTTGGTTCTCTTGGACATACCTTTCTCACGTCTGAACTCTTTGGTTCTGTTGTCCACGTTATGATTCTAGAAACAGCAAGCCTTGTCTCACTAGAGTTTACAAAATCTGTTGGATCCATCTGTCTGGCCAAAGACTCGATGTATTTTAGAATTGCAACTTTGACCTGAAAGACCCAATAAACATAAACATTAAATATACTTGATGTGTCTTTGAACAGAATTCTGCCTTTTTTTTTTTTTAAAGACAGTCTCACTGGGTTGCATGAGACTCATAAGCTGACCTCAACTTACGATCTTCCTTCCTCAAACACCCAAGAAAATGGACAAGCTTGTTATCTAGCATGAACACAATATTTAACTGATTCTCGTGGGGCAGTCCACTGCCACAGAGGATACAGGGCCAACGGCCACTCTGCTGTCCCATGTTCCACGTCTCTCATCAGGGAGCACTTTTAGTAACCAGTTATGTTCTGCCCCAGTTTCTCCAACATTTCAATTGGTTTTGATCCCAGAAGAGGAAGATTATTATTTATTAGTATTAGGCACATCTTTAACCCCAACAAGAATTAATGATCAAAGAATAGACAATGAGCGACTGACCAATACATCCTTTCTCCCTTTCATAATAACATCTTGTCATTACAGGTATGATTTCCATGTTAGAAATGTTAACATTAAAGAAATATTTCAATAAGATAATAATCTCAACATATCAGAAGGTGTTTTCAATTTAAATATTGTGTAAAAGACTAGTAATGTCCAAATACTGGTGAAGACACAGTATACACTGTTATCAGAAATATAATATGGTACAATCATTTTGAAAATTTCCTAAAAAGTTATACGCATCTATCTAATGAACCAGTAATTCCTCTCTTAGGCACTAAGAGAAATGAGACCATGTCCACAAAGAGTAAGACAAGAAAGCTCATAGCTTAATTCCTATTAAATATTAGTCATGTATATTAAAAAGGGAAATTTCAAGGAAATTTCATTTGGAGGAGTTAAATTACAGTGACAAATATTTACTGACCTTCAGGTTTGGAGTTTGAGTTTGATCCACAATAAATCTCATCAAAATGTTAAACTGTTGATCAAATGGGAACGAGTCCCTAGGTTGAAGGAAAAAGAGAAGTGCTTTAAAAAAATCTATTACAGAAAAGAATGTAAAACTATATAATAAAAATATACTGTTTCCAATTAATATGGGGAAATCCTGCTTCTGTTTTTTAAAGTAATTTTTGTTTCTTAAAAAATATATACACACATAGTTATGCAGAAAATTTAGCAGCTCCCAAAACACACTAAAGCTACTTTGAGTAACTATCTGAAAAATGAAGACTAAGCAGTCATCTTTAGAAAATAAGGCTGAGATTCCTCTTGGGCTTTGCCCCCCTAGTTATTTCTGTGACTATTCACTTTTACCTCCTGACTGGGCTTACTTAGAGCTGACTCCACGTATTTCCTCCTTGTCATGGCTACTGTGCAAGACCCATTTTTGTTTAGTCTCTGTGAAGAATGCCCCATCACACTCCACAAGGGAAATTCTCCACCCACGTACAGCTCATCCACAGAAGCCTGGGCCAAGGAGTATCTTCTCTTGCTGTGTTTCTTGTCTCTGACTGACCCCACTTCTCACAGTCACTGCACATCTCTGGCTGGATCAAGTGGTCCTGAGGGTCTCCTTGCTACAGAAAGTCAGTGCTCTTTCCTTTAAAATGCACCATCATTAGCACTAGCTTAATACTGCATAATGGAACCCTATTGTGGACAATGCTAATGCAACTTCTACATTAAAAGGAAAAATAATGCAACCCAAGTATCTGTTAAAATTGAGGCTGAAGAGGCTGGGGAGATAGCTCAGTAGAATAAGCGCTTGCCTGGTAAGCACAAGGGCCTGAGTTCAATCCCTGGTTCCGAAAAAAAAAAAAAAAAAAAAAAAAATTGAGACTGAGTAATTGTATTACTGTCTTTGCAATCTCTTAAAGAGATTTTTGTTAGTTTACAAAAGCACAGTAAAATAAATATGGATGTAGGCTAGAATCTATAAAATGAAGCAAATAATATCTATTGTCAAAGTAATGATGCAAAAATTCAAAGAAATAATATTAGGAAAACAAAATTTTATAATGTCATATGGGTACCGGAGTTATCATTCGAATTACTAATAAAAAGTAAGCCAGGTGTGGTGGCAGATGCCTATAATCCCACCACTTGGGAGACTGAGGCATTGTTGTGAGTTCAAGACCAGCCTGGGCTATAAAGTGAGTTCAAGCCCAGCCTGAACTGCCCAGCAAGACCCTGTCTCAAAAAGACAAAACAACAACAACAACAACAAAAACCTAATAAAAAGTAAGCCTGATCTGATGGCAGTAGCAAGGGATACATGGAGAACACAGGTCAGTATGTGATGTCTGCCCTGTTGTTAGGCAAAGCAAGAAGCAAGGAACCTGTGGTGGCTGAAAACAGGAGGGACACTATGAATCCACGCTGTGGAGGAGACCCTATACTAAATAAATAAAATTTTGAAAAGATTAAAAAAAAGAACGAGAAATTCAATAGATCATATCCGTACTCCTTAACCACCAAATTAAGGAATATAATCTTACTATCTGACCATTGCTAAAAATCCAAAATGTCATTAATTTACCCAAATTAAGTGACTTAAATCTGGCTCACACATTTGGCCTTTACAGAGTGTTATGGCTTGCACTGAGATGTCACCTGAAAGCCTCATGAAGTTACGGATGGCTTTTCAGAGGGGCAGTTTCTAGAGAGTATGACGCTGGGATTAAACTGTGACATGCTGGGATTAAATGTGCACAACTACTAAATTAGTTCACTGATTGGATAAGCATAGTTCTGGGTGTGGCTAACGAGAAGACCCATCCGAGGTACAGATGGCACCACCCGAAGGGTGGGTAGCCTGGGAGGGTCAGAACCGAGAAGTCCCTGCTGCGTAGCTTGCTCTGCTCCCGCTGCTCCTGCCTGCCCTGTGTTGCTATGAACTGCTGCTTCTCTGTGGTATCCCTCTGTCACACTGCTTGGAGCCAACTGACTATAGACTAAAACCACTATAAACCAAGGGTCAAACAAAACCTTTCCTCTTAACTTTGGGTGTTGGGTATCTTGTCTCAGCAGTGAGAAAAGTAACTAAGACACAGTAAAAAAACTTTAAAAAAAAAATCCTCAAATATTCTTACCAATTCCTATTTCTGACCTTTTCTTGAAACTCTTTTATCAACTGCCCACATTCCACTAAGGCCACAGGGGGCTACGGCTTTCTAGCCTAACAGCAACCCCCTCCTGTTACCGTACTCAATGCACCAGCCCAGCTCCCTGCCAATCTCTGGCCACACTTCCATAAACCTACTGTACCCTGGTACACATCCTCCCCAATTCTACTTACCCTAATCATCGAAAGGGAAGGTAGAATCCAGAAGCCTTATTATAAATGTAGTTATATTACTTTGCATTTGTTAAAAATCAAAAGAAAATCTATTTGGATAACTATTCTACAGCAGTGAAACGCAGAGCCCCCTGACCAACCCATGTCTCCTAACAAAAAACCCTAAAAGGCAAAAGCCTGCTAGCATCCGTGAGTTAAAGAAGAACCACACACACGGCACCCAGAGCCGTGCCCAAGAGGCACGCGTGGGGGCAGCAGAAGGCAGCAGGCACTGCTGCTAGTCAAGTGACTCAGAAAGGGCAGAACACGCGTGAGCACAATCCACCGCACCACAGAGAATCTTCTAAAGTTTTACATATGTCTCTATATTTGTCTTAGGAATTCCCAAAAATACTGCCAATTCAAGGAAGGCTGGTAGCTCATCTGCACTGGCGGGATGTGTCAATAAAGAAGTCCACGAGAGGATGTGTGCAAGAGAGAGACCTGAGTGGATGGCAAAGACCACGGTAACTGAACAAATGACAAGAGAGCAGGAACGAGAACCTCGCGATATCAAAGTCCTTGAGCCCGTAAGCACTTACTTACCTTGTGACATCTAGAGCCTTCTGAACTTTCGCTTGCACAGATCCAAGTAAATCTGCTCCCATTTTCTTAAGTAATTGTGTGAGAAGAACAAAAAGCCAGTCTTGCAAGTCATCCTTATGAATTATTATAAAATCCACAAGTGTCTCCAAAAACATACTGAACACCTGGATGCAAAGGAAAACCGAACACATCACATATTTAATTCAATCTCCTCCACAGTCCGGAAAACATGACCACCACGCAGGCTCGCCTCACCCAGATTCTCATCACTGAAGTTCACACCATCAACAACCATTCATGTCACGGAAGGCAAATGTGATGTGAAAAACGGAAAGGAAAAGGGCACTTACTCTCTGTTGTGAATTCCACCGCAAACCAGGCCATGCAACAAAACAAATTTCATGTTAGTCCACAAGGTATGAAAATCATATTCATGCAGTTTCTCCAAAAATCCTGAAAAAGCTACAAACTGATAAAATATTCTTTCCTCCCTCAATATAAGCCTGTGAAGGTCAGTAGAGATAAAATTAACTCTTCTGATTTAATCCTGGAGGCAGAAATGGGGGAGGCAGACACACAGAAACACATGTATAGGGAAGGGGGGGGAGAGAGAGAGGAGAGAGAACAGAGAGAGAGGAGAGAGAGAGAGAGAGACAGAGAGAGACAGAGAGAGACAGAGAGAGACAGAGACAGAGAAAATCTTAATTGTCCTAATTCTTCCATACTCATTCATATCTCATGTTCAAAAGCTACTATAGGATGCAAAACAAAGAAGATCTTGCTCTCTATTATACAGCTATTGCCTTTCTTCAGTTTGCTTTTTGTTCTATGCCAATTTCTAATATTATGAAGTAATAAAAATTACCATAAAAGATGCTGACAATTTATATAATTCTCATACTGCTGTATAATTACTGCTGCTATTTAAGGTGAAAGAGTATACAATGAAATGTCTCTGAACAAATTTCAGAAAGGTAAGTACCAATGGGTTCCCATCCTTGGTTCTTGTTAATGAACTTGCCCTACTGGGAGGACCACAGGTAACTGCTCACCCTGGGGGTCTCTGGTGAGACAGCTCAGGAGAAAGCCAGCGAGCCCTGGCTGCAGGGTTCGTGGCTTAGCTCACAAGCAGCTAGCAAGTATTAACTAAACTGAGACCTCCAAACTCACTGGACAAGAGCCTTCTGATGGAAACAACTTTCCTTCTTTATCCTCACATTCTGCTTCTGAATCAGCAATCTAGAGGTAACAGAAATTTCATCAATGTCCAAAACCATCTAAATAGCCCTTATGGTATAATGCTTACGAACCATATTATGCTAGCGCTTTACATCTTGCTACTTTTAGCATTATGTTAAAAGAAAAATCTTGATCGTATCTTTGGATAACTACAAGGTCTTTAAACTCCATCTCTTTTGGATCTTATTAATATTGTTAATGTTTTCCTGTCTGAGAGAGTCTTAGTAGAAATTCTAAAACATGCTTTCAGACCATTACAGTGAGAACCAGACAGGGATGATGGGGACAGGAGCCTTCACGCATTTATTCTCTACTATCCTGTAAGTGACTCAAAAGGCAGGGATTGTTTTCTGTATCCTTAGCTCAAGGCCGGTAAGCAGGAAATGCTAAATTACTGGGGGGGGGGGAGCAGATCTATGGACAGACTGCCACTTCAATGACAATTCTCATAAGGAAGCGAGGCTAGAGAAAGAGGATGATTAGTAACTGGCTAGACTCTTTGGTCATGGTTTCTTTCTTCCAACAGAATTCAGAAGAGACTATGGTTATTAAGCAACAGTAGTCTAGCATAATTAATCCTGAACGTCAGCATTTAAGATTTGTCTCTGTGGCTTTGAGGTTCCATCAGTCTCCATCCTTTAGTTTTTGTCTTTTATCCAATCTTTAACTTCCCCTTTATCTTCTCTTCACTTTCTTCTCTGAAATGCATCTAAAAGCGTTTAAAGATGTTTTTCCAAACAATGGTTAGGCAATAACAATCTAAATAACGTTTGTAAAGAAGACCTCTCAGTACTGTCCCTAGAAAGGATCTTGTCCTTCATCATGGGTATTCCTTCTTCTGTGGGGCTCTTGCTAAAAAGTTCTCTGCTTCCTCTGGCTTTAAGAGGTAGAGAGAAACATTAGCTAAGTGACCATCATCCAGCAAGTTCTTGTGAACAGCAAAATTCTACTGTATTTTGAGAAATAGCAATCTGTTTTATAACCCATTAAATAAATGCTTCCATGTTTCCATCCTAGTCTATGACAACAAATTCTACATGGGATACAAAAATAACTACGTACATATTTCTTCACTGTAACTTCAAAAATGCACTACAGATCTTTAGCACTAGAATCCCATTGCTTGGCCAAGAGAAGGCATGCAAAAACATCTGTTGAATGAATCAATGACATTTGATTCTCTCTCCACAAAAACTTGAAGCACATTTAAGAGACATCTGAATTCCAAAAAACTTAAGTTTCCAAAAACTTTCTGAAAGATGTAACATTAATGCTGAAAACAGGTGTAAAATTTGTAAAGCTAAAACTACTGTAATGGGAATTGCTGCCCATTCTTGGACAGCATATTAAATAACTCACACAGGCATGCAGATAGGAACACCAGTAAAGCATAATTTCAGACTTACCTTGCTATGAGGGTCAGCAAACATTCGGGTAAAGATCTCACACAATCTCTTCAATTCTACTCGACTACATGAAATAAAATAGAAATAAATGACTTTAAATTTAAATATCAGCACTTCAATGGGTTATAGTTTTGCTTTCAAAAAATCCTTCTGTTTCGGTCAATTGTACAAATCTAACAATCTTTATTCATGGAAGATTTTTTCAGAAATGAATTGTCGTAACAAATTTATGATCAAACTAACTATACAACCATATATTTGCTATCATTTTAAGATGACAAAACAGGAACACAGAGAGACATCTCTGTTCAAGTTTGCACATCTGGAAGTGCACGAGCCAAATCCCATCGCATCATGCCTCATCAGTTCTCCACCTGCCATAATGAAAAGGCAATGGGCTAAACTAGAACACGTTTGAGGTCGGAAAGCCCTGAAACCTTCATCTCAATTCTGCTATAAACACAGTACCATGGTATGTCCCAGTCAGTCACCACCTGAAGACACAGCTGCTTTATTAGTGAGACAGTTGTATGGTTGCTGAGAGAACTGGGGACGCTAACATCTCACACCTACTTCTGTGCCAGGGACAAAGCCAAACCAAGGTGACCAGTGTGCCCCACTGAGTGCCTTTTTCACCGTGAGGATGGAAAGAAAGATGTGCTTTTCCTCAAATCACCCAAGTGATTTCCTTGTGTAGATGAGGTACTGATCCTCCAACACTGCTACAGTACGACTTGATGAGACCAGTGTTGATACAAAGATTTCTACACTTTTTTTTTTTTGCTCCGAATGCCTTCAGGGCAGGTTTGGCGGGGCTGGAGTTGTGGTCGAAGCAGCCACTTAAAGAACTGAGCTAGGGCCAGGCCCCCTTCTACACATTCTTGAGTTCATAACTGGCAAAAGCATAGAATCAAAAAGTGGGACCAGCAGGATAAAACAGATTCTTGCAGAATGATCGAGACAAGTCATCCTTGTTTCGTCTTTGAGAGATCGCCAGAGGGGTCAGGGATGCATGGACTTCTCCTACTTAGGAGTGAGTGGAACAGCATGGACAGGGTGGTGCGGGGCTGAAGACTGAGTGTGGAGCACAGCTACTCGTCACCAGAGCTTGCAGAGCCGCACAAACCCAGGAGGGCTCTCGGCCCAGGGCCACACGTTCCTAGTTTCACAACTTATTTTTAACATCATGTTTTCAAATTCTGTATCATTGTTTTTAGGGTTTCTCTTAAAAAAAAAAAAAAAAACAAAACCCCACAGGATATAATACAATGTATGTGGATTCTGCACTGCCCATTTCTCAGTGACTACTCATCTCTCTTCTTTCATCTTGGCTACTGAGATTCAGCTTGTAATAAATGACATTAATGCTGTCATGTTTAGTAAGCAGCATTTCTTACAATTTCTTTAGCGAGATATAAAACAATGGTGTATTCACAGGGTCTTAGATTTGATGGGGGATGGTGTGAACTTCTGGTGTGTGCAATACATGCTTATTGTGTAACACTTATGACATAGAGAAACACAGAAAAGTAAAAACTAATTCTAAAGATAATGTTACTATTTTGGAGTGCTCTATTTTATTGTGCTTACTCTGCATCTTTATAAGCCACATAAATACGTATGTTTTATAAAGTTTTAGACTGAGACGGGTACCATTTTTACTAAACCCTTAAGAGGAATGAACCATACAAACTTGCAGCATTTTCATTTTTTACCTTAGTTACAAACTTTCCCAAAATTTCTCAAGTAACAACATCTGATGGACAAATGGGAACCTTACAGAAACTGAATGTTCTACAAACCTAACAAATCATACAGTCTGTGGCTGGCAAGTACTTTGTCTTAGTCACTAGCACCCTGAGTGCTCAACCCAGCAATCAGAACTTGATAAGGACGCCAACAAATGACAAGGAAGCCCTTGAAGCCCCCGGTGAGTGAGCAGGGATTTCAAGTGGGGTTCACAGTCCTCACCTCAGTGTTCTTTGGCTTTTCAGTAAGTTCTGTAGGCCCAGCAGCCCTTCCTTCCTTTCAGACCAGTTTGAACTTGCACAGTGGTTGAGAACTTCTGCTACATCCTCAGTCTGCCGCAGATAATGGGGAATGCCACCATTCCTGGAGCCATAGGAGCGCTCAGAACAGACACTGGAGGCATCACTGTTGGCATCATCATCAGAATACATCCCATACGGCTCGTATCTCCTCCGCACAGGCTTCTTCTGATGGAGCCAATAGGGGTTGGGGTGAATGAAGAGGAAATGGAAGGTGAGAGGGCCGCGAGTCATACCAAACAGAAACAGTAAGGAGCTGAATGTAAGTAGGAACATAAAGAGACATACACTTTGCCTGTGCTTACAGGCCAGGGAAATAAAAATAGGAAAGCAGCCTTCCAGTAGGCAAGATAGGTCGTAAGCACTGCACTCCTTGGTGGGAAAGAGAATGAGGTGTCTGGCACAGCTTATGGGCTGTTCTTAGGACTGGGTCACAATCTAGGCACCAGTTGGACAGGCTGCATGACTTCAGAAAGACGCTGAAGCTCTCCGCTTCAGTTTCCTCATCTTTCAGGGGACAAGAACTATTTGGAACCCACAGGCCTGTGGTGAGGGTTTAATGAAATTTTGTCTTCAATAACTGAGCTGAGCACCTCCACATGGCACCCTCAGCCCTTCTGCAGCCAAAAGCAATCAATCTTGAGCAGGGACCATGGGTACCATGGCTTGCACATTCATGTTCCCCTAAGCGAGCTCCAGGCATGGGGGAGCATACCTGCAACCGCAGTACTCTGACAAGTCGAGGCAGGAAGACAGCAAGTTTGAGGCTTGCATAAACAAGCCTGAGAGCAAGAACACCTGCTTAGTTCACTTATATCCCACATACAGAACTGTATTAAGCTATAAAGGATATAGCTATGGCTATGTAAAATTGATATATTTTTTAAATAAATTTTTTTCTAAAAGTGACTAACTTAAACCATACAAATTTTAATTTTTTTATTTTAATTTTTTTTTTTTTTAAATAGGGTCTCACTATGTAGCTTATTCTGTTTTCTTCCTTTGGTACTGGAATTTGAACTGAGGAACTTTTGCTTGCCAGGCAGGAGCTGTGCCGCTGAGCTACATCCCCAGCCTCTCACTAAACAGTTTAGATTGTCCTTGAACTCACCATGTAACCCAAACTGCCCAAGAACTCCCAGTAGTCCTGAGTGTTAGTATTATAGGTTTGTACCACCATGCGTGGCCAAAAAACGTAATTCTTTAGTTACACTAATGATTATGGATCCCAATTTGTTCAGGACTCTTTGGCTGTCTATTGTCCCCCCATAATTGTTAGCAACACCCTGTTTTTCACTCTCAAAAGTATTTTTGTTTGGATGATAGACTACATGGTAACCCCACTTACATATAAACTACAGTTCTAAAATAAGAAAAATGTCAATGAATTGAGCCCTAAAAAAATGATGACATACTAGGCATAGATTGAATTAATAAAATGAAATACTCATAGAAGGAACAAAACCTGATATTCAAAATAAATACCAACACAAGCATTTGTGAAAGGTGACTGACTCCATAACAGATCAATAGGATTGCAACTCAGACCAGAATTTCTATACTTTACTACATTTTGTGCTGTTTCTACCAGACTCTAAAAGAAATATACTTGCAACAGAAAAAAATAAAGTTGTAAACAAAAGTTAAAGCACTGGTACCTTGCTCCTGGCGTCTCCTAACAGCTGTAGGCAGGAAAATATTGAAGGATGGGGAAAAAGCATAGAGAATTATGTCAGAAGCATATGTTGGGATTGTTCTGGCAACAAAAGTGTACAGCAAAACATCTTTTAGCAAACAAAAAACACAGGTCAGCAAGCGTTTCATATCATGGGGTAATAATAAGTTAGACTGCATTCAAAAATGGCATTTCCTCACCCTTCTACGCCTCTCCTAAGACTCTGCTTTTTTGTTCTAATTCTTTGTCAAAACTCTCCCCACACCCACAAAGCGCATCTCTAAGCTCACCATTAATCTAAACCTTATCTGTTTCTATGAGCCACCCTCTCTGTCCTTGGGGCTTCCATCCGGTAGGCAAGGACTCAGTGCCACTCCTGCATTTTCTCTTCAGGAGCATGTCATACGATAGACCAAACTGAGTAAATGAGAAGCAGCAAGGCCAACAAAGAGCACTGCAGGAGGGAAAGCCAAAGCTCAGCTCCCCAGCTCTGTCTCTGCTCTGTCGGATAGAACGTGGCACACAGCCTCTTATGCAATTATTTAAAAAACAAAAACGAATAAACAAACATGGTCTTCTGCCTTAACTGGAAGTTCCATTTAGCCAAGGGTTTCTTCACATTTCACTGTTTCCCGTCCCCATTGACCTCCATGTCCTAGGAGCTCTGAATAGGCAAGCACAGATTCTAAATGCTGCAACTTGGAAGGAGAAACAGCTTCAAAGAAATCTGTTCCCATTCCTGACTCAAAGCCAGGGTGAGAGCAATTCCCCTGCACTCCTGAGCCTGCCAGGAAAGCCCTGCATGCAAGGGTGACGACGGAGCTGGCCAGCCTGCCTGTCTACTACCAGGAAAGCCTTCTGAGCGCAGCAAACTGCTGGCTCACAAGCACCTGTCAGAGAAATCACCTGGCTGAGTAAGAACAACTGGGAGAGCCACAAAGGGATGCAAGGGGGAATCACTGCAGCCACAGATGATAAAAATTGACGGCATGGACGTGGCAAGATTAAAAGCCCCAGGGCCGGAAGGCAGGACTTGGAAGCAGGACACTGGCTGCATACCTATTTCCTTACAAGAGAATAAATTCGCAACAGCAAAGGCAGCGATCAGGCAGTTCTACAGACCATCTACTTCAAGCGCTAAGCACATAGACTGGTATCTTCAAGAGGCTGTGGCATTACCAGGTCAAGTGCATCTTTATAGAGCAATCTGAGTACATGTCAATTCTGCCAAGAAATTTCTGCTATAAGCACAAATAAAGAGTTTTACTCACTCTTTATTCTTTAGATACTATGTACAATGATGGAGAAGCCCATCAGTGTTCTACGAGTGCTTCATAGCCTCAAAGAGTAAGCCTTAAAATTTAGGAAAACTTTTTAAAACACTGACGATTCATTTAAAAACAAAACAAAATAGAATCACATGGACCCACAAAGGTAACAATATAAATCTCAAACCTCAAACTCTATAATGTTTATCATGTATTTAGGTTATGCCATCAAAATCTGTAAAGCAATAAAAGCAACAGGATGGAAAACAGGACATGCTGAAAAAAGAAATCATAGTCAAAAAGAAAAAACAAACAAAAAGCTCAATGACATCTGAGGAAGCCCAATGTCATCAAAACCTCCTTGATATTGAGGAGTACAACGATACGTGATGCTTGCATTTTCTGGAAGACTAATTTTCACTTACATATATGCAGAGGTAAAAGTATAAGAAAACACTAATATAAATTTATTCTACCTTGACGCGAGTCTAAAAGAGTGTCAAAGACGACTTAGTGCCCTGACTTGGGGGTAGTTTCTGTTCAGAGAGAAAACCATGAGTGAACAAGGTAGAGAGCTCGCACGGACTGTTCTCTTACCAAAGCGTCTGCCACAGCTGCTTCCAGGTCTGTGCTGGTGCTCAGAACCCGCATGGCACTCACAGAACCAGGTATTCTTCCTGGCTGGCTCAGCCCAAACCGGTCTACTTAGAAAACAAAAGCAAAAGATGTGTCACTTGGAGTCACCGTTCCTCAATGCTCTACAAAGGCTTCTGCATCTTCCACTAAAACAGACAGAGGTGCTGAGAGGCCCTGAGCCCACTTAACTGCGCTCAACTTTTTTCCTACCAGGGAAGAGTTGAAGTCGCTCACATTTAACACGACTGAGTCAAGCTACAAAGCTCTCTTTTAGTTGGAACTATCCCATGGCATTTTCTTACTAATGAGATTCTTGGCCTTTTGGCTAAGATCAAATGAGATCTTGGACAGAAGAGACGGGAACTTCTTAGAGACGGGAACTGGACTACGGGATGGACATCTTAATCTATTTAGCTTTTCTTTCTTCAGGAAAGGGGCCTTGATGTTTATTCAAACTAATTGGAAAGCTTCATGGTTTGACAAATGAATTCTAACTAAATCTGAAGTTAAAACTTGAAACAAATATATTAAAGTGATTTCTATATATTTTGATTACTGTCACTACTGCTCTGTATCTAGCAATTAAGCTCAGTTAGTTTGGGGCACTTGTTCATCCTGATGTCTGTGTCACCAAAGGTTGCTTTGAAATTGAGCTAGTAAAATCCCTTAATAACCCTCACAACACCTAGTACCTTTGCTGCATAAATTATCATTTAGATGCCGCTGGGTACAAATTTTATCAGAGTCCCTTCAAAAGATTTGTAAATGATAGTGTTCATATAGATAAATAAAATGGAAAGGATCCAAAGAACTTAAGGCAAAATTTAGCAATTCAAACGACTATTCTGGAGGTTGTTAATAGTAGATGAAAACTCCCTTTTTAATTAAAGTCCCATTAAGTGGGATAATCAGTTTTCCTCAAGAAAGGCTGGCAACTCAAGTCCCAAAGGGAGAGAGTCTGCGTAAGTTCCACTTCAGAGGTGTTATGCTACCCCGATAGGAAGTTTCTGGATTAAAATTCTAATGTATAAAAACCTTTCAAAGAATGTTATGATAAAAATGTTTTCCCTGTGCAAACAAATAAGATACAGTTTGGGCAAGGAAAACTTCTATATCAGCCATATTATAGTTTACTCAGAACACAGGGGAAGCTAGTATCTATCTTACCTGAAATAATCTTTCCTATAAATCATAAACTAGCAATTTTAAATAGATAAGAAGATATCACCTATAAAGCTAGCAAATTTTACAAATAAAGCATTATTTAGCTTTCTAGAGAAATATCTATTTCAAAACATTATATCTTCTACCACCACAGAAAACAATTTTGAATACTGCGAGTCAAGAGTTATACAGTCATGAATTTTTATAAGGAAACAAAAATTGTATGTTATACTATCCCCTTTTTTAATGCATATCTTAATCATTTCAAGTGTTATCTTAGTCATTATATCTGAAAGGTGATTTAATGTGCTACATGCACTAAAAAAGGCCACAAAAGCAATCACATGTCAATGTTTATCTACAAACACTCATAAGTTAAAATAAGAAACAAGTATAAATTTGAGATCTATTGTGCATAGTTTTATAAATGATCTTTGTTCAAGTCTTTTTCCATTAAAAAAGGGTAGATAGTGGGGAATTTATGAGTAACAGAATGAAAGTAATTCAGTTAAAAGCCATTTAAAAATTACCCAGCATAAACTCAAATAAAATGGAGTATTTAAAAAAATCAGATATCATGCCAGCAATTCTTGCTCCAGGGATTATACTAATAATACTGGATTTTCAGACACAAAATTAAAATTTATAAAAACAATGCAATTTTTTTCTGTGCTTTCCAGAAGCATAGAGCTTTGCCATACACAGCAACTGCAGACCCTTTGATATATAACATAGACTTTGAATTGCAGATATTTGGGGAAATTTTTGTCTGGATCTCAGCAAAATGATGAGTTCTGGTTTTCACCAGACCAAAATCTGCCCTGTTCTACACTAATCACTGTTCTGATATACTACGAATTGCAATTCTGAGAGATGGTTATATACGACTAGAACCTTATTCTAACCTCTATCTTCAGGGGAATGTGTTTAATCATAGTAGACGTAGCTAAAAGGCATAGTTGGCTTCATTTGGAAGGAAAAGGAGAAAATAACTGACTCAACCAGTTGGTATACACTGTCACCATCAACAGACTATGAATTAATTATGCCTTACTCAACTGAGAAACTAGCCACAAGGGGCTGTTAGCATATGAAAATGATGTCAGGTACACATGGCACTCTGATGTGTTACTGTATGTTTAATTTTTATCCCTATGGCCAGTGGATCTTTGGTATGTTAAAGAGAACTGAGGCAGAAGGTTTGAGGTCCACAGGCAGCACAGGCTAACCTTTGGCCTGACTTGATTACCTGAATTTTGATCTTATTTTTCTACATGTATTTTTATTTACATAAAATTATACATGCTATGATTTGAAGCACTGGTAACTAAATAGTACCTTAAAATAATTGAAACCTGACACTAAGCACTAACATTAACATTTGACACTATCTGGGATGAAGACTTTGGAGATAAAGGACTCGTGGGATGACATCCCTACCCATTTCCCCACAGGTGACCCCTGTGTGACACCCAATTTTGGTGGATGTTTCCCTAGAAAGAGGCTAATAGGAGGATCTTCCCTGTTTTTTGTTTTGACATAAATATGAACATTGCAGAAATGATGTTGTCAAACAGGTGATACACCATCTACGGCCTATTAACAGAACTATAAACATTCACCAACTTAAAAAAAGAAAAGCACATTGGGGAAAACAAGTATGAGGTGCACACATGCCAAGCGCTAGCTGACACAGACAAAAACGAATGTTAACATAGTGTGGAGCCAGAACAGATGAAGAAGCGGAGTCATGCAGTTAGCACTTGTTCACCTGACTGCCCAACAGATTCAGCAGTGGAGAGAGCACTAGTGGACCTGGAATGACGTCGAGAGGCTGCAGGTAAAAGGAACGGCAACACCCACAGGGTTAACACACAAGTACCAAAGGAAATGCAGGGACTGCTACCAACAAGGCCGCGCTTTCTCATGAAAAGAAATGGTGCTGGATATGAATAAACAGCAAGGGCCAACCCCAGCCTGCGTGGCGGCGGCTGGCTCTCACACAGCATTTAGACACACAGGCATGACAGGGGCACTCTTTAAGGTGCTCCCTACACTCTTTATGGATGCACCGGCCGACTGGACTCCAGGTTTAGATTCACGCCATGAAGCCTTGATCAGCCATTATGGAAGTATGCCACATGAAAAACACCAGGAGTCACAGAGCACTGTCTAAACCTCAGAGTGGAGAGCAGGAAGATGGATTATTAACTCAGCTCACGAGATGGGTCACCCGTATGTGATGCATATGCCACCATGCACCAAAAACAAAAGCAGAGAGGTTCATAATGTTATTTAAACAGAAACTGAATGAAATCACAGGAAGCAGCTCAACAGCTGGAATTTCATTTTTCCTGGTCAAAATGTTTGTTGTTCTGTTGCACAAACACCCTATCAATGTACCTGTTTAACTGTTGGAAATTCAATGGTACTAAACACAAGAACCTTCCCCAAAGAGCCCGTTGCAGTACTCTGCTTAGGAGTACTAGCTCTGAAATACAACTGTACAGCCTAGTTGGCTCAAGCTGGCTGTAGGACCTCTCAGTGCTAACCCTGTTTTTCAACCTATAGAATGGTGCCAATAAAGATACCTACCTCTTGGTTGGTACTGAGAGGATTAAAAGAGACCATGTAGAAAGCACTTAATATCATGCCAGCAGAGTCCACAGAGGTGGTCACAGTATTAACGGTTAACAAGTAAACTCCAACTTAGGACATTAAAATATTACTTTATCAGCAGGTATTCATAATTAATATGTTAGTTCATCAACCTGAGGAAACAAATGCTAAATTCTGTCTTCATGAGGAAAGAGAGTAACTTTTAGAACTGATTATGACATACAGCTTATTGCAAAACACTGATAAATTGGTCACAGTTTAATGCAATATGTACCCTTTCACTGTCTCAGGAAAAAACCAAAGGGTAACATTCTTCCATCCATTATTCTGGAAAAAATCATGGTGATTAAGCCACAGGAAGTTCCTAAGTTTAACAAAGGCATACCTAGCAGTCCTACCTTTCATTCATGCTAATGTAATATTCTGTACACATTATCACTCGTACATTTAGTCACAAAATTTTAAAACCTCAAACCTGCACATCTGTGGTAAATGTGGTACTAAACAAACAGCAGAGGTTATCTGATCCATAAAGACACGTTACCTGCTTGCAAAGAGAAACACCTCTTTCCTTAAGATTCACAAAAATACAAAATAAATTAGCCAAAACATGAGCTTATCACTGTTCTAAAAAAGGGAGTTGGTAAAATATTTTGTCAATACAGGAGCAAACCACACATTTATTGTACGAGCACACCAGTACTGTAAGGTAGTTCAAACTGAAAAGTTTTTAATCAATATCTGATCCATAGGTTCATTATAAAGTGGTCTTTTGGTTTTCTTTTGATACAATATTCTATAGTAAATCTGTCACAAAATTAGTATTCTGTGAATACCCAATAATGGAACCAAGGTGGACCCACTTACGTCAAAGCCTGATTGACAGCAGAGTGCTGAAGCCCTTACTTCGACTTTAGAATCATCACTGTAACCACATATTCATATGTTCATACCATTAGGATGCTTTAAAACAATTATGCAAACTTAAAAATAAGATATACATTTGGTCTTCTCACTGTAGGTTTCATCTCTGAGGATTCAGTCAACTATACACTGGAGACAAAATTATGTCTGTACTGAACATGTACAGATTCTTGTCATTGTTTAAAGAATACAACACAGCAACTATTTATCGAGAATTTACGTTGTATTAGGGTTTATAAATAACCTAGAAATATTGAGGTAGCTATGAGGATGTATGTAGATTACATGTAAATATGATGCCATCTTATATAAGTGATTCGAACATCTACAGTTTGGTATCCACAGAAGAACCAGGAACTCATTCTTTGTGCAACGGGCATCCATTGAATCAGAATTATGTTAATTAATGTTTCTTTTAAAATAACAGTAGTAACAAAGGTGGGCTACGTAAGCTGATTCAAAGGGCACTAGGCAGAATTTTACTAATTTCCAAAAGAAGTAAAAAGTTATTATTCAGATAAATGAGAAAAAAGGAGCCTTCAGAGAAGGTGTAGGAGGTGCCCAGAGGACAACACATCTGAGCTGTGTCTCTGCATCCCCTGGTCTGAAAGCTAGGTCTGGAAATCATCAGAAACATGTCTTGGGCACTTGCTGAGGACCTAGGCCTGCCTGGCCTCACAAAAGCATTCAGTACGTTACTGAGGGACAGATGACACACAATTATCAAAGGCACTTTCAGAGGAGGCAGATCTGAAGTCAAACCTGCATGCAAACCCAGGCTCCATCCCTCAGCTATGTGACCCTGAGAAGGTGGCTTAACCCCTAAGACTCGGGTGCTGGTACCTCCCAGAGCTACTGCAGAGGCCGAGGGAGTGCTACCTGCTCACTGCTCCGGACAGTACAGGTGTGCACAGGAGCTCCTGCTGCTTCTGCTGAACACAAACTTTAGAGACAGGTTTAACATGTGTGTGTGGGGGGAAATGGTCTACAGATGTGTATCAAAAGACAGTCACTATTCCCTGACACAACAGAAGACATTAGCAGAGGCTAGCGATCATTAGGGTCCACATTTTCTGCCTGGGTCACAGCAATTGTGCACCTCAACATCTTGGGTTGTCGCCAACACAGTTAAGCAGATCTACTTACTCAGAGGTTAAAAACAAAACAACAAAATCAAGAAACAAGAAAACCAGATGTGATAACTCAATTACACAGGTTCATTAGGACTTCAAGAATTCAGCGTACTTTGCCTGGTCCACAGACCACATGCCAGATTACAAAGGCTGCTTCCACAGACAATTTTTAAAATACCAGCACATGTACAAAATAGAAGGGTGAATTGCTTCAAAGAGACAAAATAATCAATAAACAGACTGGACTTGTTTACTCATATAGTAGATTCCTTGAAGGTCAAATAGTAAGCAAGGATGCATAGATATACAGCCTTAATTTAAAAGGAAAAATCACCAGTTCATTCAGGGAAAAAAAAAAAAAATCATGGCTGCCCCTGATTTATTGAGAATTCTGCTCCAAAGCATCCAGCGGCTGTGGAATAGCTGGCATGCACAGGGAAGCTGCCCCATCGGGGCTCCCTCAAGCCCAGCAGAGCATCTTGCAACACAAGGCAAGGAATCCCTAGGTCAGGCTCAGGCGCTGGCATGTGTGACTTACTCTTTTTCAGTACCTCATAAAGGATATGAGTTGGCAAGGCAATCATCTAGATTCTGCCTACTGATAGTGATGATACCGAGGAAGAAAACTGAGGCAGTGTGCGGGTCACAGAGGAGGCAAGCAGGAAGACCTCATGCATTTGATGGGACACCATTCTCCTGTTGTAGCATTTATATAGTTACAAGATCAGTTGAATAACCATATGGTAAAAAACAGATTGATGTAGTCCTTGCTCCATGGGATAATTTCAATTCGACACCTATTTTTTTCGTTTTGTTTTGATTTTGAGACATGGTCTCATGATACAGCCCAGGCTGGCCTCAAATTCACAACTATCTGTTGGGCTCAGCCTCTGAATGCCAGGGTTACAGGCCTGTGCCACATCTGGCTAAATCATAAAAATGATTTCTACTTTTTATATTTATCAAGAGAAACACATACATCTATACAGCACATAATATGCCAAAGAACTAAAAAATAATCACTGAAGAATATAAAACCTTCCTTTTCATAAAAGTACATTTACAGATGCCTCTGAAGATTAAGGTACTAGTACTGTATTAGATAAAAAGGTATACTGTACATTTTCAAGAGCAGGACTATTAAAAGTTAATAAGAAAAATTATTTATTTTGCAGTACTGGGATTTGAACCCAGGGCTCTTATACTGAATAACATCCCCAGTCGTTTTGTTACAAGTCTGAGACAAGCTCTTGCTCACATTGTCCAGGCTGGGCTTGGGCTTAAGCACCTCCTGGCCTCAGCCTGCCAGAGTGCTGGGACGTGCAGGTGTGTGCTGGCACACCTGGCTTCGTTTAGGGTTCTGAATGTTATCACTGCTGTACTTTTGTTTCCTTTGAATTAAACCACATATAAACTGAGCCTAGTAAAACTGAAGATAAACTGTATGACTAGGAATAAACTCTGGATCAACCTTACTTTTAAGCAGCAATCAACTTTGGCTGAACTGTGTAGTAAGTTGGAAATGACCACAAGGATGGGCTTCTCTGGTAGCAACTGGCTACAAATGGTGAGAGCGGAGTGAAGTGGTGCTTTTTTCCTCTGGGAGTTGCTGAAGTTCAAGCATGCAGAGGGGGACAACGAAGGGTGATTAAGGCAGAGGAAAGAGAAGAAAGGATCACAGGACAGCGGAGGAGGAAAAGCAGTCATTCCACCCAGCAATGTCTCGGTCAAGCATGGGGGCGGGGACAGGAACTCTTCGCTCCTGGGCAGCACCTCCGTGTACTCACCAAGTGGAGGGAAGCCCCGAGCAGGGCTTGTATCTCGGCTGCTCTCACGGCTGGTATCGCGGCTGCACCCCTGACTCATGCTGGGTCGAGGGATACGGCTGCTCCGTGCTAGTGTGCAGCATGAGGGGTTTCAGAGAAGGTGAACAAGTTTAATTTAATGAAGACAGAGAAACTCACAAAACGGCAGTCACATTTGGTTAAAGAAATCATGACATTGTGCTGGGGCTTTCTGTTAACTGGACAGCTTATCTATGCTAGGTCTCACGGATTGAGGTGCTAACGGAAGGGGGTGGAGATAAACTTGACTGTGTTCAGTGCCTGAGAAAGTTGTGGATTTTAGTATAAAAGGGATATTATACTCAAATGTAAGAAATGAAATCATTTCAAAGCACAAACTTTGGAAATGATCAAAAGCTTAAAAAGACTAGTTTTTATGGCTCTAGCAAACTCTAAAAAACAGGACCAAAAAAAAAAAAATCAAAGCTGTTTTCATAGGCACTTAATTCTTAACATTCCCCAAGGCTTTCTTTCTTCTTCTTGTTTTTTTTGGTGGTGGTGGGGGGGGGGGAGGGGGAACCAGGGATTGAACTCAGGCCCTTGCGCTTGCCTGGCAAGCACTTATTCTACTGAGCCATCTCCCCGGCCCTTCCTTGGCACTTAATTCTTAAAAATATAATTTAATTTGGATTAAGTCAGAGCTGTAACATAGGCTCTGGTCCCTGAAGTCCATAAGCTTACATAGTTAAAGGCAAGAGAGCTCCCTTCTCCCAGGCGGCCTTCTTTAAACGAGAAGCCACATGTAGCACACTTGGAGGGAGGCCTGCCCACTCCCGGTGCAACGCAGATGTGAGCTGGGACTGCTGCCTTGTCATTTTCCGTCCAGCAGTCAAGCTGCTTTTCTCCTGTGGAAATCTACATAGATCCTTCCTGCGGTACCTTCTAAGCATCTCCATGGATTCATTCTTACCCCGCCCCCAAGTCTATACCAAGTATATTTATCTTGATAAGCATTTGGGCAAGCGATACATACCTCCCTGGCCTGAGGACAGTTCATTATTTTATAATTATCTATGGGTAAGGTTTTTCTCTTCATGGTATAAAACACTGAGTTTATAGAGAGAATTGTATGAAGAGCCTATGGTCTAATAACTTGGCTGTGAAGCTCAAGAAGACCACAATACCCTTATTTCTTGAACCTCAGAAAACATAAGTACGTTAAATGGCCTAATACTCAGAAACGACACTGCATACTGAATGTGTGCAGTTGAAATCCCAAAAGTAACAGCCAATGACGACAGTATCCATTTCCATCCTGAGAGATTTACCACTTCTTAGTCTGGACAGAAGTTTCTTTCTCAGAGATTCTGGAAATAATAAACTTGATTTACTGATGTCAATGCAAGCAAGTTTTCTATATTGTAATGAGAACAGTCTGTTACTTCAGAGCAAAGATTTACTGTGCAGCCTGACAAGAATGTCTTACAAACCAGAATCATCAAACTCTCCAGGGAAGAATGTGCAAGTAGCAAATGAAGCAAACATCCTTCTGTGCTCAGTGCGGAGCTTGAATATGACCCTTGAAAGGCTTGCTGGTGATATCCCCACACTCAGGCAAGGAAAGGTCTGGCACAGAAATGCAGTCTGAAAATAGGCCAAGCAGGGCTTACGCTTCCCTAGAAGTTCCTACTCTCCTTACTTTTACAGAGTGACATGAAATCTACGAATTTTTGCTCAAACAGGTAGTGCTATTTAATCAGCAATTCTTGGTAACATTCTAAACAGTTCCTAGAGAGAAATCAAAAATAGTAGGTGCCAAATTAAATCCATCAAAACACTGGAGTGTCTATCAAGTCCACCAATGTGGAGAAGCTCCCTAGAATACGCAAAGCAATGCTTTTTATCTTCTAAGGACATCTTGAAGTGACCATTCCAACTCTAAGCCACCTCACTGGTCCAGCCACTGGCCTCTATAGGTATTAGCCTCCCCTTAGAAAAAGGAGAAGTAAACACCTCATCATTTAACTGAGGATACTGCAACACAATGGACATACGTAAGTAGTTCTAAAATCTTTGATAAATGCATACATGAAAATCTTGTCTTACTCTAATATCTACTCCAAAGCAGAGTAGACAACTGCTCCATCAAAAATGAAATGGGCTGGCCAAATAGCTCAGCGGATTAAAGCTCCTGTTTAGGCAGACGCAGGGGCTGGAGTTCAATCCCAAATACCTGGGATGCTGTGCTGGCCCCGCCCCAGGGGCACGCTGAGATGGTGATTGAGACTGGGTGTGGTGGCATGTGTGCCTGTAATCTCAGCTCTTTGGGAGGCTGAACACAGGCAGATGACTATGAGTCCAATCTACATAGTGAGACCCTGTAGACCCCTACTAAAAAATACAAAAACAAAAACAAACAAACAAAAAAAGACTGGGCATGATGGCACATGCCTGTAATCCCAATGCTTGGGAGGCTGAAACTAGGATTACTACATGTGCAATCTGTGTAGTGAGACCCTGTACTAAATACATTTTTTAAAAAAATGAAATAAAAGCAGCCCTGCTGATAGCTTTTCATCTAAGTATACGCTAAGTTGAACATTTTCTTAACAGTTTATATCTGATTACTTCTGAATTTTTACCCAAACCCTAAGTCAACTTCATATATTACAACAACAAAGGGAAATGAACGTTCTCAGGGGTGAGCTTGCTTTGATAAGAAGACAGTGTGTTAGGAGTGCCACACCCATAAAAACTGGCTAACAGCATCTCTAACTTCTTAACAAAGTTTACACTCCTAGTATTTTATCCAGATATTTCACCCCCCTTATTTGTACTGACTGGCTCTGCTAACATCTGGCCAGTAATAACACACAGAAGAACTCTGTTTACACTTTTATGAAAAATCTGCTCATAGATGCCCCACACATTATTAAATAGGTGACACAGGTAGGTCAAATGCTGGATAATTTAAATCACAAGATCACTTGTAACACTACTTCCAAAGACTGAGAATCTAGAAGTTATTTAAAATAACTATGCTTTAATTATTTTTACAGCTAAAACATAAAGTAAAAAACAATAAAAATAACAGAACAAGTCCACTTGCTTCTTTATTACATCCCCAAACTGAACATGGAGAAATACAAGAGGAAGGGATACAAAGAAAACACACTTGCCCCTTGAACTTTCTAAAAGCAGTATTCCTAGGTAGCTGAGCCATGCGCGGACAGAAATGCTAAGAAGCCTGGAATGACCACATGACCAGTTTTCCTTTCTGACAGACTTATTCCTACCTTCACTGCTTCAAGGGTCATCCTGACTTTAGCCTTTAAAAGGAAGGATACAACCAGAATTCATACCAAAAGCAAAAACACAAGATTAATGAAAACCAGAGGTTAAAGACATGAAATGCACCTCTACTTTAGGTATGTATTTTCATGTCACAATAAGTCTAATTTCACAGTTAAAATGAATTATCTAATTTTAATTCTCCAAGAATATTTTTAATCAGAAAATATTAAAACATTTACATGTATATCCATAAAATATCATCTGTAAAAATGTCAAGTATATTTTTAATGGGCTTTCTTAATGAAGCAGGGAACCAAAGGCAAACAGGTAAAATATAATTACTAAAGATGCTGGTTATGTGGCTTTACTATCTGTAAATTCCTTTCTTGTCTTTAAAATACAAAACAGTGATAATTTACAAATATATTTTCCCAAATAGTTGGTAACTGAACAGGAAATACAGCCTTTTTAAGAAATTTTAAATGCCAAAGAAAATCATTGATAGCTCTTAAAACAAATGAGAAAAGAAAATTTAGTTGAGAAATATTTTAAACAAGAGACATAACTGAATTAAAATATAACTTCTAGATAAGTAGAATTAACTCTCAGTGCAAGTTCTAAGCCTCAATATCCTATTGATAAACAATGCTGAACTGACTGGTTTGGGGATTTTATTTTTTTTTTTTGGTGGAACTGGAGATTGAACTCAGGCCCTTGCACTTGCCAGGGAAGTGCTTATTCCACTGAGCCATCTCCTTGGCCCTTGGTTTGCAAATTTTAGAAAATATTCTTAAAAAGATGCTGCCTCTTTTCTAGATATTTGTATTTAAAGTTGCTATATCAACCAAATATTTATAATCACAGTAATAATCTATTACTGGAAAAAGTTAATATATCCTGCTACCCTGTAAAATGGAATTTCTGGTGCTATAGATATGGAAAGGTACACTTTATTCATATATATTTCTTTGGATATTCTCAAGAATGTACCAAAATTGTAATATCTTTAGTCAGAACTGTACAGAATATCTCAAAGCTTCACACATCACTAATCTAAACAAGTATCAAGAATTTAATTTTCTTTAAAATAATACCTTGAACAAGAAATCTTTGGAAGAAAGTAAGCCTTTTTAATTTCGAGTCATGTTTCAGAATACACCTTACAAGCTTATCAAATGCCACCTTGATTTCAGCTGCACACAGCATGCGCTCCTGTCAGACCACGGGACACCGAGTCTCACAGTTACACTGGATCACCAAAGTTGGGTTATTTCTTAATTTCAAGAGAGTGAAAACAGCATCTTAAAAAAAAATTTTTTTTAATCTTAAGTAGAAAAGAATTTTTAAAAGTAAAATAATAACAACACATGGGTAAGAATAGCTAAAATCTCACAGAGATTTAAAATCTGATATTCTTCCAAACAAAATCAGACCCCAACAGAGATATGCTGCAAAATCAGAGGAGCAGCTGAGCTATAAGCATTGGCCTTTTCATTGCTTGAAGCCACATCAACCCTCAAACAAGCTGTGAGCTCGGAAATCACTCCCAGAGCACCAAGAGGAAGACGTAACACCCCACCACACAGTTCATCATGAGAGGTAACACCCCACCACATAGCCCATCGTGCTTTGAATACATGATTTTAAACCAACTCGTATCCATTCTTAAGTAGCTGCCCCTGACCCCTCCTGGCTCAGGTAACTCCAAAACTTTTCTTGAGCTGAAGCACTCCCACCTCTGTGATCCTGGGCACCTATCTACTCCTCACCCCTCAATCTGGGGTAGCAAAATGGAGTCCCCGTGGCTCTTTCTTGCTCAACTGTTCCTGCACTAGCTTCTTGCTTCCTTAGAATGTCTTTCTGTTAAGTACCTATCTTGGCTAATGCCATCTTGTACTAAAAAACAGGACCTATTCTCAGAGGCCTCCTTTAGTAGAAAGTCTGGGAGGATCGGAGTGAACAGGGGCTAAGACACACCTGTTTAAGGCCCCAGAGCCTGTCACAGTACTTGTTACACTTTTACATTTTCACTTCTACCCAATAGATGACAAGGACTCTTAAGTCAAAAGCAAGGTTTGTTTCATTTACCGTCTAATTCTCAAGTCTAACAAAGTGCCCAGCACATCACAGAAAACATTTAAGTAAAAATTGTTAAGAGCAATGAATAAGGGCCATGGAGATAGTTTGGCAATCTAAGCGCCTGCCTGGCAAGCACAAGGACCCGGGTTCGATCCCTGGTACCACATGCTGGCCCTGCACCAAGCTGGCCTTTGAAACTGGGCATGGCGGCACATGCCTGAAATCCTAGTGCTGGGGAGGCTGAGACAGAAGGATCACAACAAGGCTTAGCTGAGTAGCAAGACCCTGTACCAAATAAATAAATAAATAAATAAATAAATAAATAAATATTTTTTAAAAGAGAAATGAATAAATGTGAAAGGTAAACCAACAGAATTTAAGGATCAACTACTCAAATTTTATATTAATAGAGTTATACTTTAGAAAGCAGATAAAGATGAAATAAAGAGAAAATGTTCATATTTTTATATAAAAAATTAGATGTTAGATTTTAATAAATTGTCTTTAAGCTAAGTGTAATTCATATGACTACTATTACAAAGAAGTCAATTACTACTACTATTACTACTATTACACTATTACAAAGAAGTCAAATGCTACAATACAAAATGTCATGGATTTTATCATTCTTAGAGTTCATGTTTCAACAAAATTATGTCAAAGTAACTATATCATAGGCTTTGCCAGTGCCCACCAAGTGACAATCAAAATTAAAATCAATGGGGACCCTAGAAACTGCTTTTGAAACAATATAACTCAATGGCTAGTTAGTTGAAAGAATGAAAGAAAAATGAAAACACTGCTTCAAATTTCAAGAGAAAACTTTGAAAAAACCCCATCAAAAATTTTACAAAATGACTACAAATCACAAAAGCTTAAAAGGATGTAATTCCTTCTCATTAATTTGGACCATAAATCCCACATTATTTTTTGATACTAAGTGATACCAATGTGCCATAAACTGTATACAGAATAAGTCAAAATATCTTAACAGAAAGTAACCCTCTCATTTCAAAAACAGATTTGTTTCCTGCAACAGACACAGTCATTAGATTAGAACCAAGACTGTGATCAAGCTGAGAATGGTGGCCCCAGGTCCGAAAACCCTTACCTGGTCCTATTCGGTTTGGACTTGTTTCTCGGCTGCATCCCTGACTCCTGGGAATCTTGCTTCGTTTCTCTGAAGATGGTGTCACAGGTGGGCCTCTCGAGGAGCCCCCAGCAAGACCTCCATAACCACTTCCCAACAGTTTTCCTGGGGAACTTGACCGGCTGCCAGCTAAAATGAAAGCAAAACAAAAATGAATAAGATATAAACTCAGCAATAAATTAAAAGCTCCAGAAGTTTTTATATACCAATTTGGGTCATACATTAAGAGAGTTTTGTGTATATGTAGCATTTTAGTTCATGGTAGTACTAATTCTTTAAAAATGTTGGCATATGAAAGAATGTCAGGTATCATTAAAGGACACCAAGACTTGGGAGAGCCATGGGTACAGTGCCACGGAAGCGGCTGCGGAGCTTCTAATGCAGAAGAGCAGACTGGCTCCCAGCAGCATCTCCCTGCTCCCGGCAAAGCTCTAAATAACCACAAAGGTATTTGCTTCTTGTTTTGTTCAGTGATGCTGGGGACAAAGCCAGGGCCCTGGGCCTGCCAGGCAAATGCTCTTCCATTGAGCTATATCTCCAGATCCAACTGTTTCATGATCCTATAAGATGCTGTGAAAATATAAGTGTAACTTCTGAGGAACCATAGTGTTTATTTCTTAAGTATTGGACAAAATGAATCTATGTGTCAATTAAGAACTCAATTAATCTAACAAATAGAAGAAAAAAAGAGGAGATAAAACATATAAATATGTTTTAAAAAATTACAAAATGAAATGATAGGAATAGGTTCAAACATACCAGCAATCCTAGAAAATGTGGCTAGTTATACAATGGAACCTCAGTTCATGATCTTAATGGATTGCTTTGTGTGTGTGTGTGGTACCGGGGATTAGGACCTTGCGCTTGCCAGGCAGGCACTTATGATGCTGAGCTCTCTCCTCAGTCCTCATGAACTTAATTCTTTCCACAATTCTGGTTGCAAACTGAACTGGCTGCAAACTGGATCAAATTTCCACAAAGTCAACATTGAACCTACCCACTGAATTTGAGTTGGTTTGCAAATAGACTCATGTAAAGCACAACTATATACTCAAATGACCCAGAAAAAAAGCATTTTAAACAATACTTACCTGGTAATCGTTCATATATGTGTATGCATATATTCATATACATATACATACACATGGGTACATAGATTTTTAAAAATATCTACCATTTAAAAATACAGATTTCAAAAGCTTGCCATCAAATGAGTCACTTGAGAGACTACTCACAAAAAAATTAACACCTCAGAATGAGTAACTATAAAGTGAAAAAAAATCACTGTAAAAATCAGCAATGTGCGTGAAATATCTCATGGCCTATTTTGTCTATAAATCTGAGGATATACACAATTACTAAACTATGCAAAAGGGAGAAAAGAAATACACTTCAGACTAGTATTTGAACATATAGAAAAAAATGCAGAAAGATTAATGAAGCTCATACTAAAGAAATTAACACTGTACAAAGAACGCAAGAAGAGATATGGCTTACCACCAGCAGGATTAGCAGATCTGGATCCTTGATTATGAGAGCAGAGCAAAGGACAGGCAAAAAGTGAATCAAAAGACAACACAATACAGAGGGTCAGCATGCAACACAACATGAGTATCTTGTTCACAAACACATTAGCAAAAGAGCTACTTTTCTTAGGACTTGTTTCTCCTACTCTCTTCATACATCTATTTTGTACTTACTACACTGTTAGCATTTATTGCAGATCTTTTCACCAATCAATCTACACTATGCCAGGGACAATGCTTGGTAAGAGACATGGAGAGAACAGGACAAGTATCTCGCCCTGCCAGACCATATCTCCCCACCTCCCCCTCCTCCCTCCTCCTCTCCACCCTGAGAGGTGCATGTCACTGGGCTCATGCGGGTGCCACTGCATCTTCAGCAGTGCTTGCTACATAGAGAACAGTTACGGCTACCAACTGGTTTCGCCTGAATGTCCCATATCTCTCTTTAACCCTCCAATATTTAAAATAGGCCTATTTCAAGACGTTAATACAATCCCCTTAATATTAAACCAACACTATGAATATTACCGCATCTACATTTATAATGCATATACTTATACTTATTAAATTTTTAAAGTATTTCATTTATATGCATAAACTTAAGGTACAGCGAGACCGTGGGCTGCTATTTGGTGGTCCACTGTCCCGTGGGTGTGATTAGGCAAGTAAAGAAAAACTGAATGGCTTTTAAAGTGGGCCCCAAGCCAAAGTTCAGAGTAAGTCTGAAGACGTAAAGCTGTGCCATCCCCTCCATCCCACTAGAGAAGGGATGTTAACCTTTACCACCTTAAATTTATTTACATTAACCTGTGTTTCAACCCTGAACGCTTTGGGTGGAGAATTCCTTCCCCTAAGACTTGACCCGTGTTTCTGAGGTCACGACTGGAACATTATGTTCTGCTGTGCTCCAGGGATCAGAACTCAGCAGAAGGCCAGAAGCAGGGCGCAGCTCCCAGAGCAGCAGCTTCTGGGCTGCACCTGCGCAGGGATCTGCATGAAAACCCAGGTAAGGGTGCACTGGGAAGGCACTGCTGTTCTAATGAACTCGGTCTAGTCTCACCGTATTCACAGCAATCTACCCCAACCCTCTTTCCTGAGCCTACAGAAGTAGACAGGGATAAAGGAATCTTTTCAAACCACAAACGGGAGGCGAGTGCTCCATTGTGCAGTTACTATGGTTCTACAACTGGCTTTGTATACTGACTGCCCACTCAGCCCCGTTGTCACCACATCCTCACACATTCCCCACGTAGTAGGCCTTGTTAGCAACTGACACAGGTTAGCAGGTTAGCTCAACACCACAGCAGAGCCAGGATGTAAAGGCACCCGGTATGCCTAGCACTGAGGCCCACACTTGCAGTGCAGACAAGCTATGTCCAGAGGTTCCATGCCCTCAACAGGAGCAACTGATAGGATTCATCTTTCACTATGTTTGCAAAAAAGAGTGAAGCTTGTTTAATATGAGGACTACAATCACTAAAAGAGACGTGGGAAAGGATCTAAATTCAGAAGGAGCTGCAAAAGGCCGCCCCAGCACTACAGGAGAGCCTGAGGGCTGGCCACAGATAGTGCTCTATCATACCAGCCAGATGGCCATGCTGCCACAGTGGTGCAGACTCTGGTCAAGTAAGGTGCTGCGCTGGGTGTGCTCCTAGGGGCGGGAGACGTCCTCCCTGTGCTCACCCAGCCCAGGAGCACTGCAGTACCCAGCTGCGTGTGCAGCAAGATGGCCAGAGGGCATCCATTTCCGCCATGTTCTCTCCTTGCTGAGGCTAGCAAGCAAAGTGACTCCACATACATAGAAAAGCAACCTTGGAAGCAAACTCGAAGAAGGAAGAGCCCACAAAGACAAGAGGACAGGGGCCAGCAAGAGTGAGCACAGAGGGGTAAATGGGGAGCTTTTCATGGATTTACTTATTCACTACTAGAAAAAACTACTTGGCATTTATAGTTCTGCCCAGGTTCTGCTTTACAACTATATCAGTAGGGGGATCAATACAAATATGGGTCACAGAACAGGTAAATTTCAACTTGAGAGACTTCAACTACAGGGAGAGAGCAATGTTTAATTTAAAAACACAAAACGATTCCCTGGAAAGAAGATGAAAGCATGCCTAACCCAATGCTCCATCTTGCAAGCTTACCAAATGGCAAGGTAGTTATTCACAGTATCTTAGAGTCATAAAAATGTTTTCCCTCCTCAGATCAGTGCAAATACTGAACTGTCAGGTGCAGAAGGAGCTGCTGAATGAAGCTAAGATAATGGGGAGCATAAAATATACTTCTTACGCTGAGACTGAGAAACAACTTTAGCACGACTGCGGCCCCGACTGTCAGAAGGAGTAGAGGCGACATTGGTGGCACTCCCAGAGTTCTGCCGTCTTGTGCGGATCCGACCTGGAGGACACAGCAAAAACAATGTTTCCATAACACTGTAAGTAAGTATGACCCATCTTAGAGAAGAACCCACACCAGGAGCAAGGGGAGCTGATGGGCCAACCACATGGGGAGAGAGCTCAGGGGTCCCGCACCACAAGAACACAGGAAGGCGATGAAGAATAAAGGTCTGCTAGAAGCTGGCCACAGGGTGGGTTTCTGCAGCTTCACGGGAACATAAAATGCCTTTCTTTGCACAATCCAATCAGAATCGGGTCTGACAGGGGAAAAGGGACCATTGTGAATTTCTACTGGCTTTTAAAATTGTACAAAATCTTTTCTACTCTGGCATCTGAAAAATGAATATGGAAAAACAAATCCTCCTAAGTCTTAAAAAGGTCTAAGGAATGGAGATAAGCAACAATAAAAGAAACCACAGCATTAAAGAAAAAATACATATATAACTCAAATTGATGGTTTAATAGAAGTACAGGGAAATGTGTGCACAAATTCTAGAATCTACATAAATTAAAAGTTCCTCTATTAGCAACTGTACATATTCAGCTCAGACCCCTCACAACATACAGATCATTCCGCATCTTAAGATGAGGGAACAGAGAAGCAAGGAGACTTCTTTGTGTAATGTCCCAGGACTAGTATAGATACCTGCGTCTCTCTGGCTGGACTGTGAATGAGGACCTTGGATTCTCCTAAGTCACTGAGCTAAAACAACTGAATCACTAATATCAAATGAATGTGCAAAAACAACCGGATTTTTCTTCATGTTAAAAAAGATTGTTTAAAATGTATATCTATACCTATTCAGCCTGAAAAGTAAGCCCTTTTTACTAATCCTGCAGAGCTTTATTTTTTGAGTTTGCTCTGTTCTTTTACTATAAATTGAAAGCAAACTTCTAATTCAGTCTCTTGTAAGAAAATCATCAAGCTATGATTTCCCCTAAAAGCTTTGTCTTTGCTTCAATCCATAAGAATTGGTATGAGTCCAGCACACTGCACTAGACTGTAAAAATATAGTACTGAATCTCATTTGCTACTGTTTTACTTTGGAAAAATGAATTAGAACCATATTTCATAATTTATACCCTAAAATTAAAATATAAAACATAACATTCTAAAAAAAACCAGAAGAGTTTCTTTGCAACTTACAGTGAAGTCCTTTATAATCTGAAACTAGAAACCTTAAAAAAAAAATTGAAGTGTTCAGTATTGGTATAGTTCAATGTAGAGTACTTGCCTAGCATGTCTGAGGCCCTGGGTTTAAACGCTACATTGCAAATGAACAGTAACAGTAAATAATAAATTCGACTTAATTTTTAAAAACTTCATCATACATCAAGCAGAAAACTATGAGCAAATTCAAGAAAAAGGTAAATGAAAAGGAATCATTTGCAAATTCTAGCACAACGGCCTACTTTCCTTCCTAGGTGCCAGGATCCGTAAGAAGGCGCGCTAACGTGCAGCTCAGTGCACTGAGACATCTCCTGACTTGGGGTGTCTCCCAGTTTCCACGGTGCGCAGAGTTCCCACCAGTCCCCACCTCAGGCTACTGATGCGACATTCACCAGCATACAAATTTCCTGAAAACTTCACAACTGGTGCTCTTGACCAGCACCAGCATACCACTGCCACAGAAGAATGGAAAAAACAAACAGAAATAGACATTAAAAGGGAAAACAAATGGCTTTGTATGAAATTACTCAGATTTGTAAGACAAAAATTAAGATGACAGAATACCATATATCACCTATCAGATTTGGAAACAGAAGAATTTAGGCTAAAAAATATTTTTTCCTATTATATCTTATTTAGCACTTTGTTTATATGGCATATTCTGGGTTTCTCATATAAGAGAAATCACGTGACCTTTATGCTTGTGTGTCAACATGGGGTCAAGGTACATCGATTTTTCCTATAAATGGCAGAGTAGCACCAGTATGTATAAATTTGCTTTATCTATTCATCTCTTGAAAGACATATAGGCCATGTGCAAGGTTTTAGTTATTCTGAATTGTTTGAGCTTACTTTTATAATTCTATATGAATACTTTTTCTCCTGATTTTTCATTTTCCTTTGTTTTTGTCTTCTTTGGCTCAATTTTTTAAAGACAAACTTTTCTATCTTAGATCTTATAAATTAAAATATTAGTAAAAATAAAACTTCTATCATACTTTTGAGGGAATGGAATGTTTTAATGGCTCCCTCCTGTCTGAAAGTAAATCTTTTTTAAGACTCACATGCACATATGAAACATAAAGGGACTGTGTTGTTCCCCAGTTTTTCACAAGGGTAACGTTTTACAAAACTGTAAGATAAAAAAATAGGATATACATGATGATCCATCAACCTGATTCCAATTCATTGATTTTTATTTTTTCACCCCCTTGCTTTCCTGTGATAGTTTCCTTCTCTAACTGCTTCAATAAAATTATATAATATATATAATATATATATATGTATATAATTTCATTGTCGTGTGTTCAACTGCAAATTTCTTGTCTTGCTTGGAATTTACTAGCTTCTTAAGCATGTTTTATTGTCATCAATTGTGAAAGTTCCCAATCATTTTCTCTTTATATACTGTCTCTGCCTCATTCTCCTCCTTACACTCTAATCAGACATGCTTAACTTTTTTTTTTTTTCCATGCTTAACTTCTTTATCTTTCATTTATTTAACCTCACCTAGCACATTGTCTAGGAAGGACAGTTTCTTATCTAATTCACAAATTCTAGCTTCAGCTACACTGATTTTTTTTTTTTTTT
>NDGN011297050.1:0-15114 GCA_002564285.1 Tympanoctomys barrerae
AATGCAAATTACCTGCCCAAGGGCAGGTGCAGCAGCCACACCCACAGTAATCAATCACAAACTTCAGAAGCTGCCCTAAGACTGCATGAGGCTTTGGGGGGACACCTATACACAAACTATAACAGACAGGTACTGGGCTCTGTTGGGGGGACAGGGACAAAGACACAGTTGTCTTTGTCCCTGTCTTTGTCCCTTGGCTTGAAGATGCACACAGCCCCCGGATAAAGAGGACTAGAGTCACAGTGGCTGGCCCCCAGGGTACAGCTCCAGTAGGAGGTGGCAGGGAGGGAGTCAGCCCTAGGTGGGGGGGGGGGAGGGAAGCTCTATCTGTCATTGGACAAAGGAAGGGGCATGGCCCGTCATGCACACACTGGGCCATGAGTGCTGAGCCACTTTAGGGAGTCACTGTGCTGCTATGGATGAGCGAGAACGAGGTGAGGTTCAGTCCATTCGTGGAGAGGACAGCCGAGAACAGGCAGGCTGGGGGTCGGGTCTCCTCTGGAGGTGGCTGCCAAGTGCATGAGGACCCAGAGGGCTGGGCTGCGCTTGCCAGGCGACTCCCTGTTCTCTCCCAACACGTGCCTGTTACTGGGTCCAAGGTGCCATTTCTAGAAGTTTGAGTAAGACAATTTTTGTTTGCCAAGTGTTATGGCTTATGCCTGGAGGTCCCCCCAAAGCCTCATGAATCATAGATGGGACTTTTCCAGTGACACTGGGATTGATTCATGGTACAATGCCAGGCTCAAGGGTGTGAGTGCTGCCCACCCTGAGTACCCTGGCTAAGTCAGAAAGCACAGAACGAGCTGTGGTCAATCTGCCCGCCANGAAGCCATGAACTGCTCTCTGCGACGTGTCTGCCACGCCACTCTACATTGGAGCCAGCTGACTACAGACTGAAACCTCTACAAACTGAGCTACGCGAGCCTTTGACTTTGGTGACAGGGTATTTTGTGTCAGCAAGGAGAGGAGAGTATCTAAGACCCCTGGAAAGCACTGAGTTTTAAATTCTTTTATATAATCAAAAATTTTGTGATATCAAGAATTTAAAAGCATAGACAAAATTATATTCTAACTTCTATACTGTTTCTCAGATCTGTGTGCTGGTCACTGGAACATTCATTCATTCATTCATTCATTCAACAAATATAGCATTTCCACACGCAGGCATGGGACAGGCCACGTAGCGTGGCAGCGGCATAGCAGGTGGGCCCTTTTCAGGACACTTAGCTCATCAGGGAGGAAACACGCTCCATCAGAGTGACAAGAGCCGTGAAGAAATGAAGTCATGAGTCAGACGCATGAGCCGAGACTGCTGTACAAGGCTGGGGATGGCAAGCACAGTCGGGCAGTGTTTGGCTGGAGGGACACGGTGCAAAGGCACCACAGCAGGACAAAGCTGAGAGTCCCACAACACCAAAGGAGGAGCCAGGGTGTCCTGGATGAGAGGTCACCATGGCCTAGGGCAGAACTTGGCCCTGGGCCAAGTGCTCCGGGGTGAATACCCCCAGCCCCCTCATGCTGCAACTTAATCCCAGGGGAGAGCAGTAAGAGGTGGGGCCAGCTGGTGCATTGAGAAATGACAGGGTCATAGCTCTGCCGTTACACATGAATGAATCTGTTTTGGATTGGTGGATTAGAGGACTGGTGGATTAGCCACGTGGGGTGGCTTTATTATGACAGCAGTTCCCTCTGGAGCCCTTGCTCTGTCTCTCCAAGTGATGCCTCTGCTCTGTTGTGACCCAGCAGCCAGGCCCTCAGCAGAGGCCCAGGAGATGCTGCTGATGCGCTCTCCGACTGTGGTCCTGGGTTTCCAGAATAAGCTTCTTCTGGGGGCAATAAATTTCCTGACTGTGGCATTCAGTTATTGCAGAAAATGAACTAAGACACAAAAGGAAAGACTTCGAGTTCCACGTTGGGTAATGTGGAAAATCAGCAGAGTGACCTGCGCTGCCTGGTCTTTCCCAAAGATCTCTCTGGATGCAGGCGGAGACTCGGCATGACAGGACACCAGAGCAAAGGAACCGGCTCCCTGCAGGAGGGCTGGGGCTGGGCGCCCAGGGCTCTGTGGTGCCTGGGGTACAGCTCCTCCCGCCCCCCCACCCCAGGGTCCTAGTCACTGCTCACCCGAGCGTGGCGACCCGGGGAATGTGTGGTCCTGTCTGAGCCTCACTATAGAGCTGGGAGTGCCAGGCACAGGCAGGAGGCAGGTGGACCAGGAAGCCTGTTGGGCGACCCGTACCCTCTGGAGGGCACCAGCTGGGTCTAGTGCAATTTCAGGCCACGGACAGTCTTGGTGTGTCCGTGACTGCTGTGCCGCTGGAGCTCTCAGTGGTCGGGTGTCTGCACCGAGCCCTGCAGGCTGGCGGGACGGACCTTCTCCAGGCACGATGGTGTCCATTTGCCAGTCAGTTAATGAACCCGGAATCCGGCAGGAACAGATAGGAATTCAGACAAGCAGACTTGTCACATTGGAGCTCGGGAGTGTGATTGTTGACGTCCTTGACAGCTAATACGACAAACACTCCTCTATAATCTTCTTCAGTCTCGTTTTAGCCATCTGTGTGCCTTTTCTCTTCTATCCAGTTCTAAAATAAACATGCAATTTCTTGAAAAACTGCTCCGGCTTTTGTTGGACTTGCACCGCATTCATAGCTAAATGCGAAGACATTCTCACAGTGCTCAATCTTTTTAACCGTGAACTCAGAATATCTATGTGTTCTGGTCTTTAATGTTTATCAAAACTGTTTTATAAAATTTCATATTTAATGGTTCAGCAAGTATAGTTTTATCCTGAGATTTTAAAAGTAGCTTTTATTACTACTATAAATATAGTCCTTAAACATGGTTTACTAACTGGTCATTGAGGAAATAAAGTGGAACTCTGAAATCACGTGTCTCTATCTTCTCTCCAGGCACTTGATTAATCCCTTCATTATTATCCCTAACACCTTGCTCGGAAGCTCCAGGCTTACTACATGAAGATGTCTACAAAATACGCCATATATTCAAATATTGATTTCTACGTGTGTTTTTGATCTTGTATCAGTATTGGAAGCTTCCAATAAAACATTGACTACAACAGGTAGTAGTGGGCACATTGATTTTGTATTGAACTTGAATAAACTAGTATTTTATTATTAAGCAAATTGTTTGCTATATTTGGTGAGTGCCATTTATCTAGATAACGAAGTTCTTTCCCTCCTTCTAAGAATTTTTATTATGAGCGGGGGAAGTCTTTATTTTTTAAGACTGCTAAACCATCTTTGCATTTCTTGGCTAAAAACTGCCTACGGATAAATGCACACACACTCACACATTTTCCACAGATTTCACTGAGGACTGTTACATCCAGTGTTCCAAGAGACTGAGCCTGAGTTTCCTATTTCAATGGATCCGGCCCAGCTTTGGAGTGCACGCCAGTGCTGGCCTCCAAGGTGGGCTGTCATCTGGTCCCCTTGCCTGGCACTCTGCAGACGGTTAGGCCTCACAGGGCCCTCCGCTCCCCTGCAGCTGGCCCATTGGAGATCCTCCTTCCTCATCGCACATGTTCCTCTTGCTGCTGAACGGTGACTCACACCCTTTCCACTGAACCAAGAGCCAAGAAATTCGTGCCCTCGGCTGTGCAGGGTGAGCGCACGTCACACTGGCCTGGTCTGGGGGAGGCCAGTGACCCATAGGGCCTCGTGGGGTGCTCCCTGTGATATGCATGAGGATTCTGGAAGAAAATCCCTCCATCTAGGTTTGCTAGGCTAGAGGCTAGGACTGGGAGTCTTCCCAGGGTTCCGCTGCTCTGCATGGGAACACGATGTCCCTGTAGAGTGAGGCCGCAGACCATTAAGCAGGGCTGGGGCTGCACATGGTGACAGGTGCAGCTGGAGGTACAGCTCTACCCTGGCCAAAAGAAAGGTCCCTGCCCGAACTTTACATGCACATGGACACTGACTGCTGTGGCTTCTGACTTAAGCCATTTCACACTGCGTTGCTGTCACTTAGAACTTGTCTTAATCTGCTTTCTATTACTATAATGAACTGAGAGTGGGTAACTCACAGAGCAAAGGTTTATTTAATCCACGATTCTGGAGGTGGGAAGTCTGGAGCCTGACACAGCATCTGGTGAGGGCCTCTCAACACGGCGAAGGCGTCCCATGGTGAGACGGGAAAGCTTTCAGATCTGGTCTCACCTGTCTTCTGGTAAAGCCGCTAATCCCATCATCGGAGCCCCACCCAAATGACCTCCTCTAATCCTAACTGCCTCCCAAAGGTCCCATCTCCAAAGGCCATTAACCTCGGGCTTTGGCAACAGAATTTCTAACATACGACTTATAGGAGGATGTAGTTGAGTCACAGCAAAACCAAGAGTCTCCTGTTACAACCTGTCATGCATTACTACTGTACAGAAGGGCTCAGATGTCCAAAGACAAGCCACAGGACTCAAATACAATCTACCTCCCACAGGTACCGAATTTGGATTCTAACAGATGATGGACCATCAAAACGTCACATTAACAATCAGCGTATCTTCACCCCTGACTGCCGCTGGACAGTCAAAGGGCTTTTCACTCAATATTTCATCAGAACTCTTCAGAGGAACACCACGGAGAGCACGAGACATCCCCTCTGTTGGCCTCTCGGGAGTTTTGTGCCACTCCGTAGGTGTGCGTCTTTGCTTCTTCTTGGGCTGGAATTATAGTTCTATTCCCACGATAATGTTGCACAGGACCGTGGAGACCACAGCTGCGGATGCTGTGCCCTGCTCCAGGAACATGACCCACAGAGAAGCTGGCCAGCAAGGTTTCCGTGGCCGGGACCCGGTGGGTGGCGAGCTGGGGAGGTGTAGGCCCGGCCTGGCTGCTACAGACCAGTGTGAACAATGCAATGCTGGTTTATTATTTTTCATTTACATTTTAAAAATTAATTTCCTACTTTGCCTTTCAAAGGATTCAAATGACTTTTAAAGTTCATAATATAATAAAATTAAGAATAAGGATAGGTCAAGGGGAAAAAAATCTAAAGGAGAGCAGGCGTAAGTATCCCCAGCCTGGGGTCCTCCTCGTCTCTGCTCTGGCCACTGCTGCTCTGAACGCCGCCTGCACAGTCCCTTTCTGCCCTCACATGGACCCCTCCCTTGACCTCAGGGTCACACCACCAGCTTAGTCTAAGAGATTTATCTTTTCTCACTTGGGACCTAAGTGCCCTCCTCTGAGATCAGCACCCTGCTGGGGAAGCCTGGCGTTCTCTGCGAAGACACCGACTCAAAGCAGATGTTCTGCAAGTTTTAAAATGGGAAAAATTGCAGGACATTAACCATCAAGCCAAGTTTCTCAACTACTTTCTTAATTTTAAAAAGATACAGAATTTCAAAATAAGGTGATAGGAAATTACCAATGATTTTTATATTACGTATTGTTATTTTCAAAATAGTTGCTCAGATGGGCAGATATGGGCAGGGAAGAGGAATCAAGCAATACAAACACTAACTGTTCCATTCAGTGAACTAATAGAAATTAGTCGTACAACAGCCAGCTACTTTCTTAAACTACAAAGTAAACACAATGAACCTGGCCCAAGACCCATGTGTTAATATGTAAAATGCCTTACGCATTCCAGCTCCGTGCTTGGTTCTTTTCAGGGAGGCAGCTTCTTGCCCTCAGTTGTACCTGAGACCCACTACCCCTGTGGCAATGGATCCCTAGTGTGACTCTCCCCACTGACCACACGTGGTCCTGAGGACCGTAACCTGAGACTTCCCCTGATGGGTACCACGTGGCGCACTCAGCACCTCAAACACCGATCACATCTGCTTTGGGAGCATTTGAAATCCTTTCATGTAGCTATTCTAAAATGTACAATGAAAAGCATGACTTTTTTTTCTGGTACCAAAGTCAGAAGACAATTTTCCCACTGGATTCTTGTAAGGCTGTTGCGCTGTGTGTGTGTGTGTGTGTGTGTGTGTGTGTGTGTGGTGTCCTTCAGCACAGGCTGGAGGCATTAAAATCTCATTCTGTGAAAGTGACGCTACATAGGACAAATGCCCTGTGGTTTAAGCTCTGTGGCCTGCGCTGTGGATGGTCAGAAGGTGCACGCAATGCATATTGGTCTGCTCACATGGATGCTGAATGCATGTGTACATTGGCAAACAGGGTCGATGGCTTCTACCTTCCTCAGCTCCTGCCAGAAGCCAAGGGTTTAGCCAGGACTTCATCAAGAGACTGCTCACTTGAGTCTGGAATGTTCGTGAAGGAACCTGGAGTTGATGTCATGACAAGTTCCTGATTGTACCCCCTCTTGCTGCCGCTCATTTGCAACATTGCTGGGACTCCACTACTCTATTCAGGGCTTTCAATCACTTCCTGCTTTACGGGGTCTCTACCTGGGGGCAGTTCTGTTCCACAGGGAACCCTGGACTTGGACAAGGTGGGGAGATACTTTGTACTGAAACTGGTAGGAGGCTTCTAGCATCTCCTGTAGTGGCCAGGGATGCTCCAAAATGCCCGACACACTGGCCCAAGGAAGCTCCTGCCATAGTGGAGGGCCTGGCCCCACATGTGCATGATGCCTGGGTACAATTGAGCCTGTTCTCTTTAAGAAGCTTTCTCTACCCCCGCAACACCGAGGTGGGGGATCCCCTTGTGCCCTGTGACAATGATGCTTACACTGACATGGTGCTTACGATGCAGCAGCCTCCTCGTTGATGCTTTATTACTTTGCTTTGGTTGTTTGAGAGAGGGTCTTACTACAAATGGTCTAAGCTGTCCTTGAACTTACTATATAACCAGAACTAGTCTAAACTTTCAACCCTCCTGCTGCCCAGGGGCTGGGACTACTGGTGCACACCACCACACCCAGCTCCTTCCCAAATGCTTTTTAAAAAAATGTTTTAAAAATATTTTATTGGCCCGGGAGATGGCTCAGTGGGATAAGCACTTCCCTGGCAAGCGCAAAGGCCTGAGTTCAATCCCCAGTTCTGCAAAAAGAAAAAAAAAATATTTTATTACTTTATTTATTTGGTACAGGGTCTTGCAATGCAGTAGGGATTCATATTGATCCTCCTGTCTCAGCTTCCCCAGTGCTGGGATTACAGGTGTTCACCTCCATGCTCAGTTGTAGCGGCTGGCACAGCGTGCCCGGGGTTCCAGGGCTGGCACAGCGTGCCCGGGGTTCCAGGGCTGGCACAGCGTGCAGTGCTGGGGATTGAACCCGGGTCCTTGAGCTTGCCAGGCAGGTGCTTTGACCACTGAGCTATCTCCCCAGCTCCCAAATGCTTTAAGTACATGCACTAATTTCTAATTTCATTCCCATAGTGATCCTTAAGGTAAATTTTGTTATGAATCACCCCACATATCTCAGCACTGGTCAGCTCTGAGGTTAAACAATATACCCAAGCTAGCCTGGATGGGATGGCGAAGCTGGAAACTGGAACACAAGAGCGCTTCTCCAGAATCTGCAGGCTGTGCTCGCTGCTCAGATGACTGTCCTCGGGGCACTGTGGCCTCCACTCCTCTCCACACTGTGTCCTTGCATCTAGCCCACGGCCCATGGCATCACACAAGTGAGTAGGCCACAAACTCCCAAAGCACCCACGTTCTGTGTGATGTTTAAGTCACTCACACATGCAGCAGAAATGGGGGTGGTATAGAAGGATGGCCAGGGAGGAGGGGTGGCGGGAAGGAAACCCTGTATCAGACACCGTGCATGCCTTTTATGCCCAGGCCTATAGGAACTCCCATTGGCCAGAGGGCCTGGCCTGCTCCCTCCGCAGCCCAGAGCAGACGTGGCCCATCTGAGAGCAAGACTGGGGAAAAGCAGCCCTGTCAGCACCGCCTCCGCCTGCCTTCTCCGTGGCCAGCACCTGGCGGATGAATGGGGCTTGGAGGCAAGCGCCGCTTCCGGTCCTGGTGCTGTGTGTGATTGCGCTTCAGAGCGGACGCCTTAGAAATCCCTTTGTGACGCAGGTGGGAGTCTGGGTTTTGTGAATGACTGTGCCAGCCACCAAGCGGATGCTCCTGCCTCCATCCGCCAGATTCCTGTCTGCCTCCCAATCAGCTCCAACTCAGGAAGTGGGGGGATGTCCCGTCAGCTTTCCTGTTGCTGGGACACAGGATGCCTGACACCCACGACTTAAATGGCTCACAGTCTCTAGGGACTTGACGCACGGTGGGCTCTCCCCAAGACAGAAGCAGCATGGCAGAAGGGTACGGTGGAGCAAAGCTGCTTAGTCAGGGCAGCCAGGACGCAGAGCAGGGGACAGTGTCAGGGAGGAGGAGTCCAGGAGCCAGGTGGAGACCCTGGAGCTACGTCCTCGTGGCCCGACCAGAACGTGCTCCACCAGTCTCTGCGTTAGATCCCCATGTTGATCGGGTTGACCCGCTACTGTACCCTTCACAGGTGGCCTTGGTGAGCCCTCTGATGACCATTCTCTGCCAGCAGCCTTGGTGGGCACAAAAACCCAGAGCAACATCTCAGAGCACCTCTGCCCAGCTGACTCCACCACTCCACGAGCAACCAGATCTCCACCGCACCTGGTCCGGGCCCAGCTCCCAGCAGACTTTCTATAGAGCAAGCATCATTAATCACAGAGGAGCCAAGGAAAGAAAAGGAGGGCTCCGCAGGGGACCCCAAGGCCGCCTGGACCACCTGGATATCTTCTTCCACTTTTCCTTCCTGTGGCAAAAGCCACTGAGCACCCAGAGACGGCTCCACAGGACCGCTACCTGGGAAGCCCCGGCAGTTAGGCCCAGTCCCTGCCTCCCACGCTCATCGCCCTGGCCTGCCCTGTGCGGCTCCTCCAGGGACAGAGAAACAGATCCTTTAGGTCACCTCACATCAATCCAGCTTGAAGATACAGATGATGATGGGGGCTCGCCACCATGTTTGCCTCCATGATTCTTAGCAATTTAACATCCAGCAAAGAGGAGCTGGAGGCGGGATGCAGCTCACTGGTGGAGCATGCGCCTTACATGCACGAGGTCTGGGTTCCAACTCAGTGCCACCAATCAAGAAATAAAATGATACAAAATAGTGGTGCATACAATTGCATTGTGGCCAGCGAGGCCTAACCCGCCCAGCTCTAACTTCATAACAAAGGGAAAAAAAGAAGAGGAAAAAAGATCTAAAAATAGCCGTGTCTGAAAAAGAAATCCAACAATAGGCGGCTAGGCTCACTGTCAGCTCATCCTATGCAAGTAAAAAGAGATAATCAAACCTGAATGGTCCTTGATACATAGAAGTCTTTAATAACATTTTTAATAACACTCACAATAAACCTTTCTTTTCCCTTCTCTTTTAATTTGACTTGAGCCACAAAGCCCTCGTCTCACTCGAACATGATGGGTCTCATTGTTCTTCCTGCCAGGCTGACTCCCATCTCCTGCCTCCTTCCCGGGAAGCCAGACCAAGCTGCTCAGCTGCCTTCTGCCTGCACAGGTTTAGGTGTGCACGGGAGCAGACCCTAGATGATGCCTAGCCCCTCAGGCCAAGCCGGGAGCAGCTGTGGGGAGAGGGGGAGCTGAGCGGCAAGTTGGAACAGCACTGGTCTCTACCAGAGGGGAGGGCAGAGCCCAAGGGACTGCAGCCACGCAGCTGTGACATGCTGCTCTTATGGGGACAGATTTTACTGATTTTACCCTATAGTCTTCAGGCTGCTAAAGGACCTGCAGCCACTGACATAGGACAAGTAGAAGCAATAGAAGACATAGGGAAAAAGTGGAACAAGAGGGAGGCAGCTGTTCTGTTCACCCAGACAAGACACTGAGCTTGAAGCAGCGCCTCTGCTCGCTGCATGGTGCAAGGAAGACCAGGGGCCACGGGGACCAGAGACTGGCCTGCATGTCTGATGAGCGAGATGGAGCCGTTCTGCTCCTCTTGGGTGGTGCTCTGAAGGAGACCTGCAGCTTACATCTTCTCAGCTGGGCATCATCCGCAGAGAGGATGGGGGGACATGAAGGGGACCCTGTGTGTCGATAGCATGAGGGCTTCCGGCATCACTTGCTGAGACGTGGGCCATGTGAGCACCTCAGGCTTAACCTTTCTACACTTTTTTAAAAATTGAATTTAGGACAGGTGTGCAGGGTGTAGAGGGTCTACAGGGTCCCACTACATAGATCAGACTAGGGGTGATTCTTCTGGTTTTCAGCCGCCCAAGTGCTGGGGTTACAGGCATGCACCACCACACCCAGTCTTTACCCTTTGCACACTTTGATGGCAGGGTTTCTCAGTTTCACAGGTGATGGACAGGGGTCTGAGAAGCGGAGGAACTCGCCACGGCCATCCTCAGCGGCCCTCGCTGCTCTGAACTGCTGTTGCACAGCCCCTTTCTGCCCTTGCAGGGACCCTTCCCCTCGACCTCATGGCCTGCACCACCAGCTTAGTCTCAGAGATGTACTCCGCTCCCTTTCCTCTCACTTGGGACAGAGCAGACTGCGCGAGGGAAGCTGGCATTCTTTGTGAAGACACCAACCCAAAGCAGATTTTCTGCAAGCTTTAAAATGGGGAAAACCCATCAAGCCAAGTTTCTCAACTACTTTCTTAAAATGCAGCATAAACACAAGAGGCCGAAGGTCCACATGCTGATATGCAAAATGCCCTCAGCATTCCCTCTCAGTGCCTGGTTCTCTGCAGCAAGAAGGCCTCTTGCCCTCAGCTGTATCTGAGACCCACTTCTTCTGTGGCAAGGGATCCCTAGTGTGACTTCCCACTGACTACATGTGGTCCTGAGATGCCTATGGTTGCATGAGGAATGTAAGTTGACATTTCCCCTCATGTCACCTTCTTAAAAATGTTGTACTAAATTTTAGGGTGGTAAACATATTTTTCCCAACATAAGCAAATTAAAAATGTATTGATGGATAGATGATGTGTAATAGGATGCTTTCTAAGCATGAAACATTCACGTGCTACCAAGTTCAACCACTGTCTATATTTCTGGTTTTTTTGTTTGTTTGTTTGTTTGTGGTAGCAGGGACTGACCTCAGGACCTTGCACTTGCCAGGCAAGAGCTTATTCTATTGAGCTATCTCCCCGGCCTCAACCACTATCTATATTTCTACTCACTAAAAAACTTCTTAAAATAAATGCAAGTCTAATATCACTACCTTTGCTTGATTCTAAGAAATAAAATCTCTACCACTGCACAAAAGACAGTGTACTGATGAAGATGCACAGGCTGAGCTGTGTGACGTCGCCAGCAGCCCATCCCCCACCCCTCTCGCTGCCCCCCTTCTCAGGGCGCCCTCACCAGCTAGCCTGGATGCCCCATCCCTGCTCAAGTCCTGAACTTCTGACCCACTCAAGCTTTGCTTTCTATCTACCCTGATCTTAGGTCATCTGCGTAGGCACGTGTTTGTGTGCTATTTCTCCCTTTCTTTTAGCTTGTGCGCACACATATGCACACACACACACACACACACACACACACATGCACACACACCTAAGCCCTGAGTTCCACACCTGTTTCTGCCACTGAGTCGCAGACTCAAGCACTGGAAGCTCCAGAGGCCCTGGCAAAGCCCAGGTTGGGGCCCTACCATGAGCTTTGGACCCGGGAGGTCTGACATTTGTCCTTGTGCCAGATTCCCAGCTACGCTGAAACTGCCTGAAGAAGTTAAGCACTTCTCATGTGTTTACTTGCATGACGTCTGCATGAAGTGTCTATTCATGTACTTTTTTTTATCATTTTATAATTGGAGTGACTTTTCAGGGGCTTTCCACGTGCTCGGGATGTGCTCTGTCATGAGGCTCTATCCCTGAACTTAAATAGATTTTTAAACATTTCATGGAGTTTTGAGCATTTTATATATATATAGAAAAACCCTTTATCAAATATGTAGCTTGCAAAGTTCTTTCATAGAGCATACATCTTCCATTTATATCATCTAATTTATCACTTTTTACTTCATGCATCATAGTTCTAGGGCTAAGTCTGAAAGCGCTTCACCTAGCTGTAGGGAATGAAGATACTCTCTTAGGAATCTTCCCCTAAAGTTTACACTAATTCCATACTTCATTTTGATTTTTTTTCTTTTTTTTTGTGGCACTGGGGATTGAACTTAGCACCTTGTGCTTGCCAGGCAGGCACTTATTCTACTGAGCTATTTACCCAGCCCTCATTTTGAATTTTTAAAAGTAAGAATGTGAGTATAAATTGGGTATAAATTATTTTTCTGTCCTGTAGCTGTCCAATTGGCAAAATTCCTTTCTCACATGTATATTTTATTTTTTCTTTCATCTCTTTGTTGAAAAAGTGTCCTTTCTCCATTGTATTCATTTTGAAGCTTTGTCAAACATCAGTTGGATATACAGACGTTCCTTGTTTAGTGACGACGTTCAGTTCATGCAACTGGGCTGTTAAAGGCATTGGTCCCTAGGTGAGGAATCCTATACAATATTACACTACAATATTCAGAACAGAGACTTGGGCAAAGGCAGCTCCAACTTGCTAACTTGGTTTTTATGTGCAGAACTCCCACGAGCAGTACTGTAACACATAATAGAACAGAACTACAGCACCGCACCGCGCGGCGCATCAGCGAGCGCTACGCGACTGTACGCAGATGGGCCGCCGTAGCCAGGCTCCCCTGGCTGGGGGCCTCTGGTCGGAAGTCCCGGGGCCAGGCCTCAGCCCAGAGCGCCCTGGATGCGTCCACACAGTTGCGAGGTGGACAGGTCGTTGAACAAGGAGAATCTGTGTTGTTTGGTGTCTGGATTCCATCCCCTGGCTTTAAGCTTTCCTCGGTCCACTAACAGACTCGAGCGCTGTGGCTACTACCTAACGAGGCTCAGCGGCGAGCAATGATTCCACTTCGAGTTTTCTTCATTTTCAAAATTGTTTAACTGTTGTGGAATATAGCTATTCTAATATAAACTCCAGAATAAATTTAAGTTTACAATGAGAATTTTCTTCTTTTCTGTAGTAATTGTGTTAAGCCGCTTAGAAGTGAAAATTATCTTACTTAGTACGTTAAATCTCCCAATCCACCGACTCAGTGTGCCTCCATTTATTTGTCATCATTTTTTATTATCTCTAGCATATAAACTGTGCAGATACTTTTGCTGGATGTATATCAAAGTATTTTATTATCTATAAGTAATGAAATATAAACAGTACTTGAAAATTATTTTTTGGTTTTCACGTACTTGTTGATAGCCTATAGAAATATGATTAATTTTGCGTTAATCTTATATCCTGCAACCTTGCTATCCCAGTTCTAGGGCTTAATATGTAGCTTGACTTACCTTTAGTAAGGGACGTGATAGCTTACGTAGGAAGGCCCAAGGAATTTACTAAAAATTTTGTAGCACTAGTGAGTTCATACAGCTATACAGTTCAAGTATACAAATGTGCTCTACGCATTCACAGCATCTGAACATAGGAGCAGTTTTCTTTCTTTCCGATCTCTGTGCCTTATTTTTTTCTTGACTTATTCCAGTGTCCAGAATTCTAGTGGTGAAAGTAAAATCTTTGCTTCTGGCCAGTCTTAGGGGGCAGCTCGTTCATTCCTTCACGGTTTAGCATGTTAGATAAAGGTTTTTCATTGCAGCTCTTTATAGATGAAGTTCCCCTCCGTCTTAGGTAAATAAGGAAACATCTGAATTATACCACCATCCAAAACTTTCAACAAACATATTCTCCAGTACACATAAAAGAGACTCTCCATTAGAACATAGGTTAGGCCAGAAAACACACTTGGATAAATTTAAAATGATTTAAATCAAACTATATTATCTGATTATCATGAAGCTTACAGAAGATATCCTTAGACAGACTAAGTTATAACAACTTCCTTCTCTCTCTCTCTCTCTCTCACACACACTTTATATTTTCCTCTACATTTTTATATGTTAAAATTTACATTTATTTTTGTAATTTGTGTCCTTTGATTTCAACTGCATTAAATAGCTTTTTGTAGGGATAAAATGGCTTTCTATACCACTCTGACAATTGTTAGAGAATTCCAAGTGTCTATTACTTATGCCACTGAGCTCCTTACTTATCGCTATGGTTTGTGTCTCAATGTCCCCCCAGAGCCTTATGCAGTCCTGGAGGGTTGGGCTTTTCAGAGGTAGCTAAATTTAGAGTTTGTGATTTTTTCCTAGCCCAATGCTGGGGCTAAGGTGTGAGTGCTATACCTACGCAGGGCAGGTCGCTTGGACGCAACATGAAGGACAGAGTCTTGTCTCTTGCTGTTGCTTCTTCTGTCTTCCACTGTAGCCCCTGTGCCAAGCCCCTGTTCCAGCCGGTTACGGCCTGGAACCTCCACAAACGCAAGCTACATAAACCTTCCCCCTTTAACTCTGGGTGCTGGGTATTTTGTCTCAGTAGCAAGAAAACTAACCAAGACACTTAATTTTTTGTTCCTGTTTATCAGCTTTTTATTTTAGCTTGAAGAATTGCCTTCAATAATTCCTGTAAAGCAGGCTTTAGCTTTTCTTCCTCTGGGAAAGCTTTTATTTCTTCCTCATTTTTGAAGGACAGCTTTACCAGATCAAGTCCCCTTGGTTGGTGGGTTTCCCCAGGAATGCTCTGAACACACTGCTCCGCCCTCCGGGCCCGCTGGGCTCCTGCTGAGGAAGCTGCCGAATGCCTTCCCATGCTCCCTTGCCTGCAGCGTCTCCTGTCTTGTGCTGCCCTCAGTGTCTCCTGCTGTCTTTGCTTTTTTTATAACTTGATGATGGCGTGTCTGGGGGTTGGTTTTGGTTGGTGCCCTCTGAGCTTGCTATACCTGGATGTTCTACCAGATGCAGGAAAATTTCAGTCATTATTTCCATAAACACACTTTCTAGGCTCTTCCTCTCTCCAAGAATTTCTGTTATATGAAGGTTACTGTCTCTCATGGTGCTCGCTAATTCCCATAAATCTTCTTCATTCTTTGTCTTCGTGCACCTCTGTTTAGATAATATATGATGGAGTGGAATTCAGCCTTATAAAGGGAAATCCCTGCTGCTGGCAGCAGCACTAGTGAATATAGAGGCCCTGGTGCAAAGTGGAGCGAGCCACGCCCCAGCACAAGTCCTGCACGTGAGATCTAACAAAGCTGAGCTCATACAAATAGACAGGGCAAGAGATAGGAAAAGGAATATAGTGGGACTGTCCTGCTTCAAGGTTGTGTATGGTTAGAT
>NDGN011297062.1:0-18529 GCA_002564285.1 Tympanoctomys barrerae
ATTCATTGATTTCAGCTGTGTGATTCCCAATTTGTTCTGTGTTAGTGTCCTCTGCACTTGTTGGGGGGGAGATTGGGGTCTGAGATTGCATTTTGCTCCTTCTCAGTGTCATTTTGTGTAGCACTGTCTTCTGATCTTTGGTGTAGAGCTTTGGTGCAGTTATAACCTTAGCCACTGCTGAAGTTCAGGTGCAGATCTACAAAGTTTGAATTTATCCAGCTGTGCCTGTCTTGGGTCTGGCTGCTGTGCTCAATTCCTTCCGGCTGCAGCCCTTGGAGAACCTGTTGTGCCCCTCTGGCAAGGTGTTTTGCTCCTTGACTAGCTGGGTGGCTTTGTCCCCTATTCTCTCTGCAGGGACTGCAGGTGCAGAGTTTTACCCCAGGCCTGTATGCCAGGCCTGAGCTGAGTCTGAAGGGGAGAAGGTGGAGTAGGGGGAGAGGAAGCTCTCCCACACACCTACAGGGCCTTGGCTAGGGCTGGATCTTGGGGTCCCAAGAACAGAGCAGAAGTTCTCACTCACTGGGCAGGAGTAGGGGAGGGGACTGCGGAGTGTTGGGAGGGGGGTATCCAGGGGGTGGAAGAGCATACTTATATGTTTTAAATTAAATATATTATATTTTTACTATATATGTTCAGGTTCTCACTACTAAATTGGATTCCTAGTGATCCGCCTGTTTACAGTCTCCCAAGAGCTGGGATTACAGGTGCGCGTCACCACACCCAGTCTCAATTGCCCTCTCAGCCTGCCCTGGGGGTGCGGCCAACAGGGTTTTAAAAATGTTTATTTGTCATTTGTAGCTCTTCATCTGAGAAGTGCATATTCATTTCAGATGCCCAGCATTGGAATGGATGTTTGAATTTTAAGGGTTTGATTTTTTTTTTAATTCTTTATATGTTCTACATAGAAGTCCTAAAAGGCACAATTGGCTAAAAGTTTTTGCAATTCTGTGGGTTGGTTTTTCACTCTGTTGGCCATTTGTTTTAATGTGCAAAAGCTTTTTTAAGATGAGATCTCAGGGCTGGTGAGATAGCTCAGTGGACTAAGCACCTGCTAGCTAAGCACAGGTACTGGTGTTCAATACCAGGCAAAACATGCTATGCTGGCCCTACCCCCAGGGATTCTGAGCCAGCCACTGGGACCAGGCTTGGTGGAGCATGCCTGTAATCTCACAGCTGGCGAGGCTTACAACAAGAGGAATGTTACAAGTCTGAGTTGTATAATGAGACCCTGTTCCAAACACATAAACTAAATTAATAACAAGTAAATAAATAAGATGAGATCCCAGTTGTTGATTTTTTTGAAGTACTTCCTGTGAAATTTTGGTTTGTTCATGAAGTTTCTGCTTGACCCTATGTTTTCATGGGATCTGGATTATTTTCAAGAAATCTACCTACTTTCTGTTAGAGTAGATTTCATGTTTCTGTTTCAACGTGTAGATCTTTAATCCATTTTTTTACTTTAGTTTAGAGCTTGATGACAGACATGAGTCTAGTTTTAATCTTAGCCACATAGAGCAACAGTTTTTCCAGCAACATTTATTAAAGAGACTATCTTTATTCCAGTGAACACGTTTGGCTCCTTTATCCAAGACAAGATGGCTGAGTATTTTTACAGTTGCATCTGTGTCTTCGATTCTGTTCCACTGATCCTCGTGTATGTTGTTTTTGCCAATATCATGATGATTGTAACACTGGTAGCTTTGTTATAATTTTAAGTCAGGGATGGTTATATCTCCTGCCCTGCCTTTGCTGGCAATCTAATATTTAAGACTTAGTAGTACAATCCTTCTTAAGCATTGAACTTTCATTCTAATGTATTTGGACTTGCTTGAATTCACTAATCAGGAAAAGACTTTTGTATTAGAGAAAAAAATTGCACAAATTGCATGTTAGCTATTCATACATGAATGAAAAGCTGCATTGCAAAATTTATGAGCAGTAAATTTTCTTCCCATAGGAATCATGTAAGAGCCAATATCTGTTAGAATAAGAAATATATCAATGAATTCACACTCCTTTTGTACCTTACATTTTTCTGTCATAATAAAAGTGCTTCAGTTTACTTTTGCAAACAAAAACTAATTTTTATCAAGCTTTGTAATTGCCACATTTCACAGTACTTGTTCCTTTTTTATTTTGCAGATACTAGGTTGCTTTGTTATGATATGCAGGATCATAAAGTTCCTTCAGTTTCTCCAAATTGAGATAATACATTGGTTGATTTTCCAAATCAAGGAACTCCTGTTGCTCTTTGCAATGTCTTCATGCCAATAAAACCTTTGCATAACTGAACATAGCACAGGCCCCCCACAAGCATTCCAATATAGGGGAAAGAATCTTCTTACCCTTGTGGGCTAGATAATAGAGAAGATGCTTTCATAATATGTGAGGGCATAGAAACTACCAATTTTGAGGGAAAGAAAAACATTACTAATGAGAGCAATTAACATTTTTGAACTGACTTGAGGCTCTCCATGGCACTGATGACATTTCTATTAAATGTGTGGATTTGCATATTTTTAGTAATTTTAGCAATTAAACCTGTTTCATAGATATTTACTGCTAATTCTTTACATATACTCTATTTTAACTTGAATTTAAAACTCTAAGTCTTGATTATATTTTCATTAGGTATAAAAATAGGTGGATAGTAAACATATTTTTATTAGCTGAGTACTGCTATTAAGAATAAACATTTTGACTTCTGCTTATTCAAGTAAATCTCATTAGAAAATATAGTATTCCTTCCTTGAAATTTCAGCTGCGTTCATAATATGATTAAGACATTGGAAAATTGTTTAGAAAAGTTTGAGAAATACTGCCTAAATTCATGTGGTAAGGAGGACAATGGTTCCTAAAAGGTTTCCATGTACTACTGTAGAGAGAGCCCTTTCTGGTCCTCCTCTCAGTCTGGAAAATTTATATTTGTAATCTTATAGATAAATTATTGGATGAATTATTGGAACTCCATCAAGTTAATTCCAATCTACCACTTCTAGTGCAATACACAGTGAGAATAAAGACTCTAAAGAATATTTATAATTATGGGGAGTCAAGGGGTCCTAAGTTCAGCCATGGTGTTGGCTATCCAGAACAAAGGCACTTACTCAAAACTGAACCCAGCTTTTTTTTCATCTGTGAAGCAGAAAGCAGCTTGAGGATAAGTGACTGAGAGTTGCCCGAAGTATGTTACTACCATGAGCTGAGCTAGAGGGGGGGCCTGCATTTACCCATGCCATATGCAGAGAGAAAGATAAGCAGAAAAATTGAGACAGTATCTAATGTTTTGGGGTCCAGGGCTTCAGCTCTAATGTATGATCTTTCAAGCTCCAAGAAGTCATAGCCTCTATCTTAAGGTTTGATCCTAGCTGAGAGCTTGAAGCATTGGCTCTTCCTCCTGTCTTGAGCTGGCTCATATTAAAGAGCAGCAAGTGGGGGTTACCAGGAAAACACACATACCATCTTCAAAGACTACCACCAGCAGCTTGGCTAGACCAAAATGCATTGCTTAAATCCAAGTGAAGGAATAAGGAAAAGTCCTAGATAGCTCTGTACATATTAATACAAGGAAATAGGGTCAGGCTCAGCCAAAATGGAAATGATTGCTCTAAGAAGAGCTGCTCAGGTGGCCCTCCACACACTAATCTCTAAAATCTGTGACTACGCAAGATTGTATGGCAAATTACAACCCAATTAAATTTATAGATGGAATTTGTAGGAGACCCCCTCAGGCTCTTGTCTCAGTCCAAGAAGTCAATTTGTGATCCCAGAGATATGTTATTGGAATCTCACCAACTTAATTCCAATCTACCACTCCCACTGTAACCCACAGCAAAAGTAAAGATATTAAAACATATTTACAATTATTGGGGAGCCAAGGGGCCCTAAGTTCAGCCATGAGATAGCTTTCCAGAACAAAGAGACCAATCCAGGGCCTGTACCTGGCTTTTATTTAGCCAAGAAGGTGGAGTAGCTTGAGGAAGAGAATTGTGGGAAGTAGGTAAATACTGCAAGCTAGGCTAGGTAGGTGGCCTGCATTTACCTCTGCCATATACAGAGAGGATATGCAGGGAAAGTAATTTGCATTATGCTGTTGAGATAGTATCTAATGTTTTGGGGGTCTGGTGCTTTGGCTCTGATGTATAATCTTTCAAGCCCCAGGAAGTCATAGCTTCTATCTCGAGGCATCATCTCGGCTGACAGCATAGAGCACTGGCTCTTCATCGTGTCTTGACCTGGCTCCTATTGGAGAGCAGCAGGTGTGGGCTATCAGAAAAACATACATGCCATCTTCAAAAATTACCATCAGCACTTCGGCTAGACCAATATACATTGCTTAAGGCCAATTGAAAGGATAAAGAGAAGTCCTAACCAGCTCTGTACATATCAATACAAAGAATACAGTCAGGCTCAGCCAAAATGGAGACAATAGCTCTTCTTTCAAGGAGAGCTGCTCAGGTGGTCCTCCACAGAATTAAGCTTGCTAATCAAATAACCTTAACATAGGGAGATTGTCTTAGATTCTCCAGATGATCACAATGTAAAAAGAAGTTCTTGAACTGTAAAGACCACTGAAGGAGGCAAAATCATGTGATAATAAGAACCAGACCTGGTGCTTCTGATTATAAAAACTGGGGAAAGGGGTTATAAGCCAAAGAATGGGAAGCCAAGGAATGGCCCAGGGCAATGAAGTCTCTTCCAGAATCTCTGCAGGGAGCATGGTGCTGCTGACACCTTGACTCAGAACAGTGAGGTAATCTGGGGCCTCTGACCTCCAGGTGTAAGACAGAGCCAGGTGTTGATTTAAGTTACCAGGATGATGGCACTCTGACCAGACAGTAATAGGACAGGAATATACACTGTAACTTGCCTAAACTGGACTGAAAATGGAGAACTCAACTCTTCATTCTCATCACATTGCTGTCCAGAAAGTGTATTTGCTAGAATATTTCCTAGTGGTTTAAATGAAAATGAGCCTAACTATAGCAATGATCATAAAAACTTGCACTACCTGTTTCTGAATCATTTGGCAATCTCTTTAAAATTCTATTTTTCACATGATTATAACAAGAAAGTATTAAATTCATATCCACATAATTTTCCCTTAGGCTTTAAAGAAGAGCCTTTACCACTAAATAATTATTGGTCATCTTCTTAAAATCAAATATGCTCATGCTCAGTAATTCAAGATGTTCTTAATATTTAAATTATTTATAACAGTAATTGTGGTCTTCTAAAAATATAGAGAAAGAAAAAACAAAGTCACTTGATGATGACACATCTGTTCTTTCAATAAAGTCCCATCCCTGAAAGAGTGCATTAATGACTCAATCCTTTAGGATTCGAGCACATTTAAATATTGGATGGCCAGGACTTACCTGTTAAAGTCCCTTTCCAACAAATTCCATAAAACCGCAATATTCTCTGTTGATAGAGACCAATGTACAGAGTTGGACTGCGTTCTTATGATAAAAGTTCTTATAGAGAAATCATAAACACAAGGCCATCATTATAGCATTTGCAGACTTGAAGTCAAGCCAACAATACCTCATTTAGCTGGCATGATTGCAGATTGTTGCAAGGGTAAAATGTGAAAATATTTCCCAAATCATTCACAGTAAAATAACATCAAAAAGTCACAAATTAAGTTTTAAAAATACTTGGTTATTTTCAAGTGGAAATTCTTTTTATTTTAAATATAATATTTCATTAAGAATTTCATAAATATGAGTTAGTAATTGGTTCATGGTTCAGAGTGATTATTGTAAATATTAGCTCATAAAAACACACTCATTAACTGTTGTCTTGGCTTTCTGTTATATGCATTCAAATCTAAATAAAATAACATCTTATGGGATTGAGGATATTACTGGTAAGTTTATTGATCCTAATTCATTTTGGTAGCTAGATACACAAATCAGATAGTGTATAACATTTATGGATTTATGGGCTGCAAAAGTGACAGCTATGTAGAAAATAAAAACATCTGCTTGTCCAACAATTATTTTTATATAAATACAAACAGACTAAAGAATTATGATTTAAAAGTTTTTTTTATTTAAAAAAATTAAAAGGTATTATTTGAACTTCCATAGTACAGTACTACTTTGAATTTAATAGCAAGCACAAGAATCCTCAGAGGTAAAACAAAATCAATTACTCTAAAGGAAAGACTCTAAAATGAAAATATATTTGTAGTCCAAAGTAACAGTCTTTTAAGTAACAGTTAAACCATATTCTAGTGGCTTTTAAAATGAGTAACATTTTGTTATAATAAGTAAAAAACACCATTACCCTGAAGAATCAGTTAGAATTGGTGACAGTACTAAAGTGAATTGTCTTGCTAGACTAGTCAGTGAATGGAGATGTTTATGATGTATTATCCAAAAGCAAACAAAAATAAAATTGATTTTGAAAGGAACAGTTTATTTCAGTATTATAGTCAGAAGAATAGCGTTTTAGTGCTGTGGTTTAAACAAAGATTACTGAAGGAACCTGGAGGTGACATACAACAGTAGGAGGGATTTCTACATGAAGGACCGAGTCGGATGAGATGCAGAAGGAATGAAATCAGAGAGGCATTCTGCAGACATCACAGGTTAGTCATCCTAAGGCTAACACAAGTTTAGTCATCCTAAGACAGATCTGAGGAAACCTGGAACAAAGACTCACAGAGCAGTGGTGTGGAGATACACACTGAGATGAGCATCAAGCCATCTAGTGTTGGCTACTCATGTCTGTTGACTTGGATTACCCATTGTTTGGTGGGTTTTAGAAGAACACTTCTGGCCATTCTGTGTGGATGTTGCAGAGGTAACTGGCTTGTAGGCCAGCAGACTGAGAAGGAGAGCCCACCGTGACTCTGGGTGGCATGATCCAATCAGCTCACAGTCGAAATGAAAGGGGAAGTAGGAGGAAGTTGCTTGCAGTTGAAAATTCAGTTCTTGAAAGATGCACCTCTTGCTGCTCGGTCTGTGGACCTCAGATTCTACCTTCCTTAACCTCTCACTGTAGATTCACACCAGCAACTCTACATGGAGCCTCCTCCAATTTCAGATAGGTGTTGCATCCTTGATCCCTTTAGGTCTGTGGCCTTTGGCTTCTTTGAGCAGCTCCTAGATTCTCTTGCTGTTAGCACACAAATGTCCATTGTGGGCTCTTTCACCTCTTATCCTGTAATGTAACCTACTTAATAAAGTGTCCTTGCATATCTATACTGATTCTACTTATCTAGAGAGCCGTAACTATATGCTAGTCAAATAGGGATAGGACAAGTAATTACCAGAAGGCAAAGTATTAACTTTAACTATTCAGCATAAGTCACTCTTCATAGTTGACTAAGTATTATCAGAGAGCGATAGTGTTGGGGTCAGGGGTTCAGAGATGGAGCTAAGCAAGAAAAAGAGTTTGTTGCCATCACAACCACTGCCACCACCCAGTACAAAAGAGGAAACTACAGATGCGGTCAGAAGGTTTAGATTAATTTTTTCCACACGGACAATTCCAAAGATAAGGTTGTGATTTGTGTCTAGTTGTCACCCCAAGTCTTCATGCAGTCATGGGGCAGCTTCTAGAGTTTATGATTAACTCATGATCCAATGCTAGGATTATGGGTGTGAGTGCTGCACTCACCCTGGGGCAGATAATCTGAATACAAATGTAGGGAGGAGAGAGGGGCATGAGAGCTGAGGCCACTATGCCCCCCTTTTGCACTTTGCTGCTATTGCTGCCATAAACTGCTGCCCTCTGCCATGTGCCGCTCTGCCTGGGAGCCAGCCGAGTATGGACGGAAACCTCCACAAGCTGTGAGCTAAATAAACCTTTCCTTCCTTAATTTTGGATGTCTGGTATTTTGTCCCAGCAATGAGAAGAATGTAACTGAGATAGGCAATAAAAAATAAGATAGGCAGTGTTATTAAAGTACAAAACCCTAAAAATGTACTTTCATTTTAGTTTTTTCAATCCAGCAAGTCTAATTCAGAGTACCATTAAATATGTGTCCAAATATTCAATTGTAAAATAATCTCCACCAGGTTATTTAAAAAGGAAAATGGTAGCAAATTAAGTTTTCAAAAACTGTGATTATTGAAAGAGTTTTAATATTCTCACTCAAGGTACTGTAAATAAAACTTACTAAAACAAAAATATTAAGTAAAAATCAGGGGACACAAACAGGATATACCATGATGTGAAATTTTTAGATGTATAAAGATTAATTAAAAACATAAAATGTCATATACAGTGTAGTCAAGTAATTTATAGTTTTTTCTTACCTTTGCTTAGCCAATCTTTACATTGAGTACATACTATATTTTTTCCCTAAAGGAAAGGCCAAATTTCTTTTTTTTTTCTTTCTTTCTTTTTTTTTCTTTTCTTTTCTTTTTTTTTTTGTGGAACCGAGGATTGAACTCAGACCCCTGTGCTTGCCAGGTAAGCCCTTATTCTACTGAGCCATCTCCCCAGCCCCTCAAATTTCATTTTAAGTAAATCTAGTTTATGAAATGTAGTGTTTAAAATTTTATGTTTAAAATTTTGAGTGATTTCAGTGCAGACACTAATAGCTTATCAATTAATAATAGCAAAAAGCAACCATACCTAACACCACTTATAGAGGAATTTATTTTTTTTAAAAAATCTAAATTAAAAAGCAGAATTTAAATGACTAAAAAAGGAAATGTTTTTAAATGTGTCATAATGAAAACACTATTCCTTGCCAAAGAGTTTTCACCAATTTCTAATGAAGAAAAATTAGCCACTAATACAGTATCATGCCCCACATAATAACTACATAATTTGTTATGTATAACTGTTAAAGTTAATTGTACAATAACATAGATTTAGTCTCCACTGAATTCACCCTTTGCTGTCTTCATAGAGTCCATAATTATACCATCCTTTCAGCTACATTAACTATAGCAAACAAGCTCTAATCAAGTCTCTTGCTGTCCAGAAAGGAAAGTAACCAGTTTTCCTTATAAAATGCGGTCCTACGTAATAACTTTTACTCCAGGCTGAAAGGGGGTGACTCAAATACCAGCAACTCCTATGGCATCTACAGAAGTGTTTCAGTGTGGATTATCAACCAGAGAAAATCTGTAAAATTCAGACGCCTTTGCCCAAACTCAATATCTTCCACTTTCTATTTTGTCTATTCACTGCCAGCTGTGAGCTGTTGACAAGGAAGCCTGCCTGCGAAGAGTCTGCTCGCTGTTTACCGAGTATTGCTAACATGTGACAGAGAGGAGGCAGTCCTTGCATTGAGAAAATTCTACAAGAGAAAACAATCCTAGAGGAGCAGGCGCAGTATTCCCTAAGTTCATTTTGTATGGCTATAATATAATACACTGACCAGGCATTTTATAAAGAAAATACATTTCTCCTATTTCTGGAGACCTTGAAATCCAGTTTCAAGTTCCTGACTTTTGGTAAGGGGCCTTTTCCTCATCTCATAGTAGAAGTGGAGGGGACCGGAGAGGGAAGGGTTCGAGCGCACAGGTTCTGGTCGCTTTCCATTCGGCATGATCCATGCATGCTTATGGAGACCTTGCAAGGTAAACTCCTCTGCTTTGGCCCTGATCCTTATTCTGCCTGTGAGGAGGTGCACAGCCTTGCACCGGCCCAAGCTCAATCCATTGCCTGCCTATTAAAACTAATTTGCTTGAACAACATGTTCTTCTTTGATCTAAGATGCTCTGCTTTGATAAACTGAAACACCTGACTAATTAGCTCATGCTGCTACTGTATTTACTAATGGAATACCTCTCCTTTCACAGTGTTGCTTCCTAATGCAAAAACATCATTACCAACATGAAATTAAAATATTATTGAATGAATGAAGAACTAATAGACCAAAATCAGTACAATTTTATGGGCAGAAAACTTTTGTTTCACTTCAAAGTATTGTACAAATCTAAGAACTTCCACCACTTCTAGGTGAGGAGGAGTCCCTAGGCTTATTTTCTGTGCTCACAATATACCAGAAGACAGGTTTCCTGGCCTCACCATTATGGGAGGAGAGATTTTTTCTTTAGAGGAAATGTGTTCACAAGCTTTTTGTTTTGTTTTGTTTTTGTATTTGAGGGAAGGGTCTACAGGGTATTCAGGGTCTCACTACTAGATTGGACCCGGATTTGCCTGTTTGCAGCTTCCCAAGAGCGGGGCTTACAGGCAGACGCCACCATGTCCAGCCTCAATGGCCATCTCAGCTCGTCCCGGGGGTGGGGTCGGCAGGGCAGGCCCAGGGGATCCAAACCCTGGACCCTGCTTGCAGACGCTTTGATCCCCTGAGCTATTTGGCTGGCCCTATCAACTTTTTGTAAGGGTGAGTCTGTAAAAACATTAGTGTCCCTGAAAACAGATGGTGGGAAATAGTAAAAAAAAAAAAAAAAAAAAAAAAAGTATCACTAAATTATTTTGCTTTTTCTCAATAAATACTCAGTCTTCTCAACTGATCATGAAATACTGGGAAAGAAAAAAAATTACTTTGAAAGCTTCACATTACGAGCATAAGGAAAGCTAAACTCTTTGAAGGTCTCTCTGAGGAAAAGTGCACTCACTCAGCTCTCTTCTTCGTAGAGCCAAATGTGGCTGCTCTCACTCAGTGACTTCACACTTCCCCATTGAAATTGCAGTTCAGTTTTCTTAAGAGAGGCCATGATTGGTTTCTGGATAGAACGAAGTGATAAACCATGTATTTTATTGCACTCCTCCTAAAAGAGGGCATGCCGGTTCTTTTTCTGTACCAGGCACCGAACCAACGGCACTTGCACTCAGCTACATCCCCGAAGCCATATTTAGTTTTTTAATTTAGAGAAGCCAAGGATTTTTAGTTGCTAAATCATGCTGGTTGGTCTTGAATTTGGGAGCTTCCTGCCTCAGTTTCTGAGAGTACTAGGATTACAGGTGTGTCTAAATTATTTTAAAAATTTTATATATGTGGTGGTGGTAATGGTGGTGGCGGTGGTGGTGATTTGTGTGTGTTTGTATGCATGTGTTTGTGGCACTGGGGATTGATCTCAGGGGCTTCACACTGAGCTACATCTTCAGTATATTTTTCATTTTTATTGTGAGTCAAGGTCTGGCTAAATTTCCATCCTCCTTGCCTCAGCCCCTAAGAATACTGGGATTAAGGGCAAGCAAAACTTCATTAGACTACATTTTCTTTTGGTGGTACCAGGAATCAAATTCAGGACCTTGGGTTTACCAGGCAAGCACTTATTCTGCTGAGCTATCTCCCTGGCCCCTAGACTACATTTGTATTTACTAGATTAACTACCAAACTAAGTGTTTCAGTTACTCTTCTCTCTTTGTTGGGATGAAATACCTGACACCAAAGTGAAGGAAGGAAAGGATTATTTAGCTCACAGTTTGTGGAGGTTTCAGTCCATACTCAGCTGGGTCCAAGGCAGAGGGGCACATGGCAGAGGGCAGCTATTTATGGCAGCAGAAAACAGTAAAGAGCAAAGGTAAAAAGGGAAGAGCAGAGGCAGGAGTGAGAACAGAGAGCAAGTGTGTTGTCCTTACATTACATTCAGGCTATCCATCCCAGGCTGGGTGTACAGCTCCTATCCGTAATCCCAGCAACACTCACACCCATAATGCCAGCAGTACTCACACACATAATCCCAGCACTGGTTCATGAGTTAATCATAAACTCTAAAAGTCTGCCCATAACTGCATTAGGTTTTGGGGAGACAACTAGACACAAACAGTAACACTAGGAACAGCAAGTGAATCTTTCGCCTACCAGTGCAAATTCTTTCTCTTTTTTTCATGGATTTGTGTGTCTTATCTTGTAAAGGTTGATCTACTTCCAAGCTTGAAGAAAGACTTGCCAACACTAAAGTTTGTGGCCTGCCCAATGATCAGAACCCGAACTAACTAATGAAGGGCCAGTAAACTGACTTCTGGTTTTATTTTAACTATGTTGACTATTATTTCCTTGATATTCTCTTATCTGTGTGAATCGAAAAATATTTCCATGATAAACATTCCCTCTTCCTGTAGATGAGGATCATAGGAATACCGATCTCTTATGACCATTTTAAGGGTTTATAAGAAAAAGCGTAAAAACCATGCAAAGTCTCCTGAAATCTTACATATTTTTATCATTACTGTATATAAATGAGAAACAGAAAGAAATACACAAATGTGTCTTGTAGTACAGTCACAATAGGCTTAAAAGTGACAAAACAAAGATTAAAAAAATGCCTGTTTATTACAGGCAAGAAAGCAATGTGACAGACCAGAGGGTTTTAAATGTGTTAAGGAATCTCAGTACAGGTTACTTTTGTAGTAGACTGAAGAAGTAACATTTACATGCCACCAGAAGTGATCATATTCAAAATATCAAGAATATTAGAACTGCTGCTGGGTAATTGGCAGATATTCTGGTTTCCAAAATGAATGAACTAGTAACTAGTGGAAATGACAATCTAGATGTCAATCCTTAATGTATTTCTAGAGTCAATTACTGAATGAATGATTTGTTTATTAATATAAGAAAATGGAAGGGACCTTCTTGGGACATCGTTGGTCTCTCAAAGCCACACATAGTCAAATATTTTATAATTTTTTGTATGTGTTTTTTAGTATAGTCTACAGGGTCGACAAGGTCTCCCTGCATAGATCGGACTTGTGCTGATCCGCCGGTGGTCAGCCTGCCAATCAGCTGGGATTGCAGGCACCATGGATTGGAGATCAGACCCTGGCCACTGTGTCTGCCAAAGCAGATACTTTAGAGTATGATTTTATTCATTGATTAGAATATTGAGAGAAAAATATTATCCCTTCACTAAACAGGAATTATAAACTTTTAAATGTATTTTGTACAGGGTCTCTCTGTGCATCTTGGAGTCATACTGATCCTCCTGTCTCAGCCTCCCCACTGCTGGGATTACAGGCTTATGCCGTCACACCTGGTCTTGGTGGCCAGCTTAGCACACCTGGGAGTGGGGGTAGTGGCAGCATTGGCACAGCATGTGGTACAGGGGATCAAACCCCGGTCCTTGCACTTGCCTAAACAGACGCTTAGTCCACAGAGCTATCTCACCAGCCCATGAATTAGAAACTTCGTTTGTTTGCAACATAAAATGGTGCCAAACCAAACACTGAAGTTATGATTGGCGAACTTCAGTGAAATATTTATTAATTTGTTTTAAGAGTCAATCTTTATCCATGTAGCTTTTGACAGTTTTATCAATACCCTGGTGAAAATATTAAATAAACCTTAACATTAAATTAATTTAATTAAAATATGTATCCTTTAAGTGTAAGTGTAGCACATGGGAACAAGGGAGTAGACTTAAACCAAGTGAGAAAATTACATACAGGACATCAAATGAAAGATTTTATGATGGAAAACTAAGCACAATAAAGTGATAGGATGTGCTGCAGGATGGGTGCATATTTAGAATAATCGCAGGTGGAGTCACTGGTGAGAAAACACAAAGCAGAGACCTAACACCTCTAACTTTGGGGAAGTAGCCAATCCTATAATATATTCTAGATTTCAAATTAGCCTAACAGTTTGAAAACTATTAATAGGACTGCTGTACCACATAAGACTAACTTTTGGTGTATTTAAAGCTGATTTTCTTATGTAAGCAATTAGGAAAATTGTGCTTTCTAATAATTCACGGAATGAATATATGTGAGTGCACTGCTAAAGCTGTTTGATTTATTTTACCCCGCCCAGCTTTACTAAGGTAGAACTGGTAGATAAATTTGTATATATTTATACTATAAAACATGATCCAGTGATACATGTATACACTGATGAATGATTACCATTATCAACCTAGTTAACATGTCTATCACCTCAAAGAGTTTTGTGTGTGTGTGTGTTTATGTGTGCATGTACAGTAGTGAAAACATTAAAATCTGCTCTGGGGATCTTTAGTTGGGTCTAAGAATTAAATTACCATAAAACAGATTAAAAGGAGAAAACATATACATTTCATTTTTAAAATGTGTGTGGAGGACCTTCACTTAAAGAATAATAAAACCTAAGAAACAGCTAAATCAGAAATCTTTTATACCCTTTAGGCAAATAAACAAAAAAACGTGTGTAGAAATAACAAGACAAACAAAGTTGAGCTGGGCTGGGAAAATTGTGAGGATATATAGGAAGGTGAAAAATGGGTAAAAGAGAACGATTATTTTTCTAAGTTTACTTTTACAGGGGATCTTCTGTTTCTCTAGTGCTTTCAGCTAAAATAAGAGATTTTCCAAATTGATGTATTTTTGGATCATGGGAGCTAAGGCTTTTTGTGTGTAACAGTGGTGTTAACTTACACTTATAGCCACACTGCTTCCTAAGAACTACTCCAGTACGTCAACAGTGGACTAGGGTTTCTTCTTCATGCTACTGCAATACTGACATCTTCTCTGCCTGATAGTAGCCACCCTAACAAATAGAAGGTGGTGCCTCACCATGGTGTTAACTTATACTTACTTCCCTGATTTTTAGCGATGTTGAGCTTTTTCACATACTTTTAACATTTAAATTTATTGCCTGCAGCTTGGGTAATATGTTGGAAATACTCATTGCCAAGACCAATATCAAGACACTATTTCACTATATATTCTGCCAGTATTTTTACAGTTTCACATTTTATATTTAAATATTTAATCTAGTTTGAATTGCTTTTTGTATATGGTATGAATTAAAGTTGCAGGGTTTTTTTCTTCTGCCTATGAATATCGAGTTTCATCAACAACTTTTATTTTTTATTTTTTCCTTTTATAGAATAGCATTTTATACAATTTGTTCATATAGTTCTCTATTTTGCGTATTTTGAGTTGTGCTTCCACTTCTAGTTATTAATTTATAAATAAGCATATTGTAAACATTCTTGTATGCATTTCATATAATCCTCTGTACTGGTCATATCAGTGAGATGCAAACCTCAACAGCCACAAGCAGACGAAAGAGAGCCTAACTTTGCCTCACAGCTTCAGAGCTCGGATTTCAGACACAGTTAGGACATGTTTTTAAAGAACACCCAAAATCTCAAATACAGCAACCTATTTTCATTTTTATTGGCCAGCTGTCTAGGAGTATATGCATGTTTACCTTAATGGAAAAGTGTCAAAATATTAATTTTCCCTCCTTCACCCATCATCCATGAGTAAGAGGGGCTAGTTACCACTTCTGAACCTACACTTGGTATTCTTGGACTGCTTTCCCCAACAACTTTCATTGAAAAGACTGTTATTAATGCATTATCTTGGTAAAAGTTAATTCATTTCATTGCAAGTGTTCTGATTTATTAGTAGAATCTATGTTTTCTATTAATCTGTTTTTATCAGTATTATGATGTTTTGGTGATTATAATTTTGTTAAAGATTTTGAAATCAGGTAGTATGATTCCTTTGACTTTGTTCTTACTTATGATTACTTTTTCTATCTAGAATATTTTCCAGAATGTTTCATACAGACCTTGATTTTTTTCTACTTTCATTTAAAATTTTCCTTTGGAATTTTGATAGGGACTGCTTTGAATCTGATTATCATTTTGGGGAGTATAGACATTTTAATATTAATTCTCCAAATGTAATAACATAGGATATCTTTCCATTTATTTGTGTCTTCGATATACTTTATGTTTGTTCAATATACTTTATCAACAATTTGGGATTTCAGTATAAGTCTTTCTCACTTCTTTGATTAAATTTATTCCTAGTAGTTTTGATGTACTTATAAAAGAAATTGTTTTCTTTCTTATAGTTCAGTGTTTGAATATATAAATAATATTGATTTTATGTCCTACAAACTTACTGAAATTGTTTATTAAATCTAATAGTTTTCAATCGCTTCTCAGCCTTTTGGCTAAGATAAAGTGCAGTATCTAATAGTGTTTAGCGATACATAATTTCATCTGCAAACAAAGTTGAATTTTACTTTTGATCCTCTGATTTAGATGTCTTTTATTTCTACCATGTGCTTAAATTCTTGGCTAGGACTTCCAATACTTTATTGAATGAACATGACAAAAGTGAGCACCCTAATGATGATCTTCAAAGAATAGCTTACAGATTTTCACAGCCAAGTAAACTTTCAGCTATGTGCTTCTCACATATGACTTTTATTATGTTGCGATACATTCCTATCCCAACTAATCTATTGGCAGTTTTCATAATAAAAAGTCATTGATAGGATGGGGAGATAGCTAAGCAGTCCAAGTGTCTGCTTGGCAAGCGCAAGGACCTGAGTTAGATTCCAGGTACTGCATGCCATGCTGCCAGCCCCGAAACTGGGCACTGTGGGGTACACCTGTCATCCTATCACTGGGAAGGTGGCGATGGAAACATCACTAAGAGTCTGAATGCTGTCGTGAGACCCTGTATCCAATAAATAAATTTTTAAAAATACTTAATAATAAAAAAGACATTTAATTTTATCCAATGATTTCTGTGCACATACTGTAATAACTATTATAACCTTTCAATCTGTTATATGTGGCTTCTGTATGTTGAAATATCTCTGAATTCTAGGGGAAAATTCCACTTGATTACACTGTTTTGTTCTTTTAACATGCTACTGAGTGTTTACCATTTGTTTGAAGATTTTTGCTTTATTTTCATCAGACATATTGGCCTGTAGTTTGTTCTTCAAGTAGTTTTGTCTGGGTTTTGTATCAGAGTAGAGCTGGCTTTGTAAAACAGGTTTGATAATGTTCTGTCCTTTTCAACGTGTAAGAAAATCTGAGAGATATTGAGATTAACTCATATTTTTGCATTTGGTAGAAATCACCAGAGAAACAAGAACCTGGGCTTTTCTCTGATGAGACACTTGATTATCAATATAATGCTTATTGTTTTGAGCCTGTGCAAGCCTTGCATTTTGCTGTGATTCACTCTTGCTATCACAAACTTATGACTTGTACTGGAAGTACTTTTGCATGCTCTTGAGAAGAATGCACTGTTACTGTTGAAAAAATGTTATTTGTATATTTCTTGTCCATTTCTTTTCTGATTTTCAATCTGGATGATGGATCCATTGTCCCAGGTTCAGCACTAAAGTCCCCTACTATTACTGTATTGTTATCTACATTTCTCTTTTCATCCGCTAATATTTCCTTTGTATTTAAATGCTCTAATATTGGATGGATTGATATTTCAGATTTCTGTAACTTCTTGATGAGTTATTTTTTATCATTATAAAGTAATCTTTGTCTCTTCAGCATTTTATTTGAGCGGGTGGGATGTTGAAGATTAAGGCCCTGCTCTAGAGCTGAGCTGCACCAGCAATCTGCCTTTGAACAGTGTTTGATGTTAAAGACCATTTGGTCTGAGACAGGCTTTGCCACTGTATCTGTCTTTTAGTTGCTATTTACATAGAATGGATTTCTCTATGCTATCATATTAGGCCTATGTGTGTCCTTAAGGCAAAAGGGAGGGGTTTTTTAGGCTGTATATAATTTCATTTTTAAAAATCCTCTTAACCACTCTATATCCTTTTTCTTTTTCTTTCTTTTTTTTTTTTTTTTTTTTTGCATTTGTATATTTGATACAGGGTCTCACTATGCAGCTCACACTCATAGTGATCTTCCTGTTTTCAGCCTCCCCAACACTGGGATTACAGGTGTGCACCACCAGGCCCAGCTTGGGTTGCCAGCTCAGCATGCCTAGGGGGTAGGGCCAGCAGGGCATTCTATATCCTTTTGACTGGAAAATTTATCTCATTTATACATGAAATAATTTTCGATAGGCAAAGACTTGCTATGACATTTTATTTTGGAATTTTAGGGAAGGGTCTATAGGATGTTCAGGGTCTCAGTACTAGATTGGACTACAGTGATCCACCTTTTTACAGCCTCCCAAGCCTGGGGGTTACAAGTACATACTCCCACGCAGTCAGATATTTTGTTATTTATTTTCGGAATATTTTTCAGTTCCTTTTTTCCATTTTCCTCTTCTTGTTTCTTATTTTTGTATTGAGTTTTCTTTTATAGTTCCACAAAATAAGTGATTCTTTTGAATTTATCTTTTGTGGGTCTACTACATACCATTTTGTTTTATGGTTATTGTGAGGCATAAAATATTTTATAGTTATCTATTTTGAACTGATAGAAATTTAAATTCAATGATATGCAAAATCTGTACAAATTAGTTTTTCCTCCTTCTGGCTATTTATTTTATGTTACATATATTTAAATTATTTAAGTATTTCATACATTAGGTATATTGCCATATTTTAGCAAGAGTTACTTTTCATTTTTTGTCTATTTTCCTTTTTTGCATTTTTGAAAATCATCTCATTCTGTCATTCGAGCTAACCTTAAACTCACTATGCAGCACAGGCTGACCTCAAACTTTCAGTGATCCTCCTGCCTCAGCCTCCTGAATGCTGACATTACAGGCATGCACCACAATACCCAGCTACTTTTGTCTTTTAATGTCCATACTATAATTAAAAGTAGTCTGCATACCACCTGACTCTGTTAGGAAATTCTGTTTTTTTGTTTTGTTTTGTTTTTTTGGCGGAACCGGGGATTGAACTCAGGCCCTTGCGCTTGCCAGGGAA